>VKKT01006171.1:22264-47244 GCA_008038995.1 Haliotis laevigata | reverse complement strand
GTAGTAGTAGTAGTAGTAGTAGTAGTAGTAGTAGTAGTAGTAGTAGTGGTTGTAGTAGTAGCAACAGGAGCAGCAGCAGTATAAGGGGTGGTATTAGTAATAACAGTGGACTACATAACGGTCATAGTATAACCACTCTATGATGTCTGATATCTGTGTCTGAACTGGGCCATCGGGTCATGAAGAAACAGGCCCATTCATAAAAGAGGTAAACCCACGCCATGCTCTAGAAACAAACACAGCTACGACAGGACGATAGGCGCTAGTGAAGGTCAAGGCTTATCTGGCCTCCAACAAGTCGGTCCGCCAGCCCACACGAGTTTGAACCAGGTGCATCTAGCCGACGACCTTCAGTTGTAACCACTAGCTACATGACCTTTAAAAGGAGAAAACATTTTCGAGTACTTGTTGGAAATAAGTTTAATTTGAATAAATTATCGAGTTTAGGGCAGCCCATTTACAGCCATCAAGTATATCTGTTGTGTAAATATATTTACCTACTGGTGTTAGAAAACATTATAGCACAATGGCACATTCAGATTGATTTGAATGAATTAAATGCACCATTAGGTAAGGAAAGTACTGGAAAGTACTTGATTTAATAGTATATGCTGTTCTTGCATTGATCTTTTCCGGAATTCGCTGTTCAGAGTTGTCTCCTTTCTATTCGACTCTCTAGGAACCCATGAACGTGTGATCGAATCCTGATTAGACCTAAATTGTGCCTAGGTTTGTCAGATCATGGATTTCAATTGACTGGTAATCATGTTTTATGACGTGACATGACATACTGTTTAAAGTGATGTTTTGACACAAACCTTCTTATCATTGATAGTTGTTTAATAGGGTATTACTATACTAGGACCGCACAATGCATTTTTTGTTCTTAGAAATGTTGTATAATACATAATATTATTTAACTGAAACACGCTTGCGCGGGAATCATTGTGTTGAAATGTTGCTTGGTGTATATTTGGAGGTTTCACGTTCAATCTAAAATGTATCAACTGGCTATAGGATAATGACATGAATCAACAGGGACACTTTACAATATGGAGGAAGGCGTGAGCGATAGAGACAATGTTCTGTTGTGCATAAGCGTCATGTGTGAAGTGTTTGTCTTAGATAACTACTACGACGACCTTGGTTAACTACAATACCCTTGGATGTTATCTCCACGTGTTCTGTCCATGACACGGCAGATGGGCATGGTATTGTTTGTGGACAGCTATATATGAACAACCAACGAACGATTTTCAGAAATATGTATGTCTATATGTGCGTCTGTGTTTATGTCTGTGTCTGTGTTTGTGTGTAGTGGCAGTAGTAGAAGTAGCAGTAGTAGAAGTAGTAGTAGAAGTAGTAGTAGTGGTATTGGTATTGGTAGTAGTAGTGGTAGTAGTAGTAGTAGTAGTAGTAGTAGTAGTAGTAGTAGTAGTAGTAGTAGTGGTATTGGTATTGGTAGTAGTAGTAGTAGTAGTAGTAGTAGTAGTAGTAGTAGTTGTTGTCCCATGCTTGCCGTAAGAGGCGACTAACGGGATCGGCTTGGTTGAAACATGACATCGTTTCCCAATTGCGCAGACCGATGCTCATGTTGTTGATCACTGGAGTGTCTGGTCCAGACTCGATTATTTACAGACCGCCGCCATATAGCTGGAATATTGCTGTGTGCGGCGTAAAACTAAACTAACGCTCTCCGTAGTGGTAGTAGTCCCGTTTAAACCATTTTTGGGTGTATATCACGTGGCCATGGATGGAACACAAGACCTCCCGCTCTTCGGGGACACACTATGTTATAGAAGTGGAAGGTATTCATAGTACGAATAAGCATTCATGACATAGCGTTTATGAATCACCATCGAATGATGTGTTCGCGTAAAGACGACCTCTTCCTGCCCTTACGGTGGCACACGTATCAAACACATATACATAAGGTCAGTCGGTCTCCTAAAAAACACGACCATATGGGCACAAGTGAAAAGATAAGGAATACATCAGACATGATTTTGTCACTGATGTGACATATGTTGACATGTCCTCCATTTGTCTACTGCCACAAAATATTTTAAACTTTACTGAAGCCTTGATCAAGGCCACATACTGGTGGACCACAAGGAGCCGGGTACACAAGGTCCGCAGTCTAGACTACCAGTTGCCCGACTTCCATTTTTGTGTACTAGAATCTGTACATTACTGGGAAAGTGTAATTCCAAATATAACATATGTTACATAGTGAAACATTTGACAATCACTCCTTATAGCTTAACATTTAAGGAAAATTAAGAAACTATAACTTGATAAATACATAAAACATTTACTGATTAAATGTTCAGCCATAAGAAGTCATCATCCTTTCTCTTTTATCAAATGGTCAAAACCACGCACGGAGAGGTCATAGGTGGTCAAGGAGATGCATGCATGAATGTATGGCTGGTTGGCTCTATGGATGAATGAATGGGTGGATTGGTAAAATGGATGGATGGATGGGTCGATGGGTGGATGCATGCGTATATGTATTTATTATCATATAAATACTAAATGAGACACAAAAACAGACATCAGACAGTCATAACTTCACCCTTCCGATGTAAGTCTCATTTGTTTCACTTCTTTTAATGATATTGACCGTGAGTATGTCGTTAACGGACTGTTCGTGATTCGCAGTGTAAACACATACAGGAAGAGCCCGTAAAGTGACCAGCCATGGCGAAAGAATTTTCTTGCTGGCAAACTAACAACACTCAGATACGTTTCTGAGATTGTCATTTCAAACCCCCAAACACGGTATTGTATAAACATACTGAGCAAGACTGAAAACTTGCCATTGGGATTTTTTAGACTTGGTTTTTAATATTAGGTTTAAGACATTAATTTTATAATAATTTTAATAATTTATATAATTTTTTAATTCATGTGCACAGAACTTCTTGACGTCAAAGGAAAAAAAACAAGTCTCGCCGAAGCCCTTTAACAACGATAACGCTTATGATGTCAAGGTACCTTCCAAAATGAAGTTAACAGTGTGGAGAACAATTCGATTGAGGTCTTCAGTAAGGGTTGTGGCCTCCTCTAGCGTCTCTTACAGACACACAACGTCTCCTCGTGGATCTTAGAACGTTAGTAAACACACCCAGAGGAAGACGTCGCCATTGCTTAACAAGGTCACGTTGAAGATCATGCAACGTCTGGGGTGGGTTGATGCACTCTCATCCTAACATTAAAACTTGTTTGTCATGAGCAATTAAAGGCTCTTGCAACAACGACCACAGACTGACCAGCATCAAACCTACCCATAGCACGTTGACGTTATTGATTTAATATGAAAAGTTTAACTTGTTTTTCCAGCTCACATTCAATGTGATTGTTCAGTTTAAGCAACCATGCATCGAATGACCTCATGAATTTACAGTTTCGTGAAATTAAAGCATTCACACTGTTTGCTGCTATTTAATTTATATTTGGAAATTTATTTGATTAAACACCAAACGAATCATGTCGAAATTTATCAGGGTCAAATTATCAATTTTAAGAACTGTCTGATATATTTTCAAAATTGGGTCGGAAAAAAAACCTTCGCCTGCGGAGCGCCCACTTTCAAACACAAGCATAGTCCTTCTCCCCAAAGCCTAGGTTGATGTTGGTTTGTAAACCGAAATGTTAGTTATAGCACACAGTGTTGTGTGTTATCTATAGATTTCATACACACGTGAGTCAAATAACTGCCACACCGTCCCGAAATAACAACTATACCTGTTCCAGTTTTGGGGCAATACAGCTGATAAACTAGATTAATCTATGCTTAGGCTATTCTTAGAATTCATTATATACACATGGAAAGAAGTATCGCAACACCTATGATTTTTACCCCTATATGGCCATGTCATATTCACTTCATAAAATTTGTTTGTTCTTATGATTAATTTGACCCTTAGGTCACAGCATACATCGAGTTTTGATATGCACGTGGTAAGTTGACATATGAGCATCACATGCAAAACGTGTACCCGTCATTTGCAAATATCATTATAGTGTACTCACAGGTCGATAACTTGGAAAATGACATGATTTCGTAGTTGATTAGCAAATATAATTCCGTGCCTCCTCAACTGACAACTTAAAGATGGCATATTGTTGGTATGCAGGATGCTGGCATATCACTGAGGGCTATTGCAAGAGATTTTGATTGTCATCCATCGTTTATAAGCCGACTGGCCAGAAATCACTGGGACCGTCAGCGTTAAGGTTGAACCTCCTAGGGTACATACAGCCCGTGTCAGAATCACAAGAACCGGTTCATGGTCCGGCCGACTGTTATTCCTAGTGCACAGAGGATCACGACAAGCTTGGTAACAAACTCGACGTCACTGAATTCGAACTGGTTGAACGAAAGTCCATTTCTGTTGTTCATGACCGATGACCGATCTCAAATGACTATAAACTATGACCTCGTAACGATTGGACAAAATCTAAATGGCCAACATAACATCTCTGACATCCTAGAGAACCACATTTCGATGACCGTCCCCAGTTTTCCCCATGTTTCTTTCTTCTCAAGGTACAATTTCTGGAGGGTCAATTTATCTAGATGTTGTTATACTGGGGTTTGGACGAGTTCCTTTGCTATGGTTAATTGTGTCATATTGATACTATGAAAAACATGGAGTGTTGCGATACTTTCCCCCATAAATGTTAATTAATACCATTTGAGAAAGGTTTTAGTGGTGTGGTATTAAACGATAAACACAACTCTTTGCTAAAAAAACGCTCCGTTTGGTTTCAGGTCTAAGGCAGGGTTAGAGATCTTCTATTATTTAGTAATTCAGTCTTATTTCAAATATTTCGTATTGTGAATTTGGAAATTGTTAACTTACAAATTTCTATATATTTTTTTGTTAAGTTAGATTTAACATGTGTTCATATCGTCAATATCCGTAAACAGAGATAGACTTTCATTAGTCTCCTGTTGTCTCAACCTTGGAATAGAGGAAGTCGTTTCCGTCCGTTGAGTTCCAAGTGGGAGGATGTGTTATTTCAGTAAAGTTCTGAAATGTCATACTCATTGGAGTAAAAACCCTTTTCACATCCATAAGTGTTTACTGCTAATAGCGAGTCGATTGTACAGTTCCGACTATATCATGAACGTGTAGGTATGAATCATTCTTTTTCACAGCGTTTTACATCAATTATAAACGACTATAGTATTTTAAACAACTTGTATAAACTATTGGGTCGTGATCTGAGTAACGTTGTGGTGTTTCTGAGAATTCTAGTTTATCATGTGTCATTTTTTGACAAAAACTGATGATACATTTTTTTCAAAGGAACAATGTTTCGAAAAATTTCATTAACATAACCAACCAGGATTTATGAGCTTGAAATAGCGAGCGGAGCAAGTGTATGCTATCAAAGGTACAAAAAGGTACTAAAAGTGATGATTAACGTGTGAGCGGAAAACGATCTTGTAAAACGGAAACTAGGGTATCTTAAGTTAAAAACTAGGTCAACACCTCAACGCCTTGTCAGTCACGTCCGCGACATTCACAAGTGTATAAAATATGTCGATATGACATGAATTCTACATAGCCATCTTGGTTCATTCGGATGACTTCTTCATCTATGAACGAATGAATATTGCGTTACGCCGCACAAACTTCATCGTGTGAGCATTCATATCTATAGGGTGTCTAACAATAACTGCGGAGGTAGGTCAAGGTCGTAGAATTACAGATAAAATATAAACACCCCACTTATCACCGACCGTATTACTACTGTGTTAATACTGGTCTCATCGTCGTATCGCAGCATTTACCCTGCGGCATCTGAGGATCCAACATGACTACGACAACGACGACTGTGACCCGCTATCCTGGGGACTGTGACGAAGCCTACCCCGAGGTTTTCACCGTTCCTCCACCCCAGCCAACTGAAGCAAAGCCAGGGCAACTGACAAAAGCTCAAGTTGATCATTATTTCGAAAAGGTATTTGTTTAAACTATTTCATAAAAAACTTCACAACGCAAATATTCTAGTTATTCAGTGTATGACATATTCTTGAAGATGCCCAAATATTCTTGATATAAAAATACTACACATGCAGGTAACTATCAACGTACTTTTGTTTGTAGCAAGTGTTTTAAAAGTAAGAAATCAGCCTTATGGTGAAAATGTGTTCTATCAAATGTGTACATTTACATGAAAAGAAATAGAAAATTGACATGGTGCAGATTTGCATACAACATGTGAAGACACAACTATTGATGCATGTGGTAGAGATTCGAGGATGCGTTCACTCGTCAGGGCAATTTCGAGTTCCTAGATATGTACAATGTCTAAGCCCATCCATTGTGTTTGTACGTCTACCTGTACTATACATCTCTGCCTTAATCATGTGGTTCCCTTTTTGACAAAGTATGGATAATTTAACCATCATCGTCTCTATTTTCTTTCCACGACGATATGTGGCACACTTGTTACCTGTTGACACTGTCGATGGAATCAGAAAAATGTGAGTTAGGATGATCCACTGTGTTGTGTTCCAGGGCTACCTGATAGTGGAGAAGTTCTTCTCCAAGGAGGAACTAGACCCTTGCAGAGAAGCCATAGAAGAGCTAGTTGAGGACCTCGCCCAAAAGCTGTACAAAGGAGGAAAGATAAAAAGTATGCTATTTCTTTAGAGGAAACGTGTGAATTTACAATGTTCCTGTGCACAATGTCTGTTTTGCAAGTACATGACATGTCTACATCATTGTTCCATACGTATCCCCACAGGTAGCACACTGAAGGTATCATGTAATTTCAGATTGGAACGAGGACAAGGCTTTTTCGAGAGCCTCTCGGCTGAGAACAATAGAATTTCGTCTTGCTCGTAATCTGACTACAAAGTTAATGTTCAACAATCCGATCTATGCTTTCTGTCTCAGCCCACAATAATTTCATGATCAATCATATACTACATATCTTTTCAGATTTATACAAGGACAAAGGCTTGTTCGAGCGCTTGTCGTTTATTGAGAAAGAGTTTCCCGGTGCCAACATACTCTTACACAAAGCAGGCATTCTACCTCCGGTAGGTAGATAAATATTACTTAACAACTCTTGGTTGATAAGTTCTTTTCAGTTTGACTATTATGCTCTTCATTATGTGTCTACATTGTGTTTATTTTTCTTTCGAACAACAGGCCTTCCGTGCAGTGTGGAGCAATGAACGACTCTTGAATTTGGCTGAACAACTGATTGGACCCAAAATTGCCGGACATCCAGTTTGGAATCTGCGGACTAAAACACCTAAGAACAACGCAACTACTGTCCCGTGGCATCAAGGTAAATAGCGGCTTCATTTCTGTATGTTGTGACTTTACATCTTATAATTACCCGGAGCTCGCTACTACTTTATTTAACAAATATTGGTTCAGATCGTAGTAATATATTAGTGGTATTTGTTTCATTTAAGATTCTGGTTACCTTGACAACGAGTCTTACAAAGTCCTGCAACCAACGGCTTGGATTCCGCTTTTAGATGCCAATGAAAAAAATGGATGCATGGAGGTGAGTATCGGAATCTAATGCTAAATATTTTGTATTTAGTCTTTTAGGATATTGTATCATCTCAAGCGAATCACTGCCAGGATACAGGACATGTGATCAACCTTCCGGGGTGCGCTTGTCCAAATCCCCCAGTCAGCAGACTATATACAATGGTATAGCTGAAGTATTGTTTCAATCTGATTTGGTCACTAACTCATTGTTGACAAGTCCCCTTTGTTATGCCAGAAACCTATGATTGTGTGTTCAAATTTCAGTTTGTCCGGATTGTGTTAAGAGGGTTTTCAGCACCTCACACGATTTCGTGGGTTTTATCAAAATTGTAAACACCCAAGGCGTCGGGATGTCGCCGAAAATTGAGCAATAGACACGCTGTGATGTGATTGGAATACTGTTAACACCCAACTCCCTCACTCATACCATCTGGGCCATTGCATCATATACATATCATTGACTATATGGTGTAATTCAACGCTCTCCGTCTACAGGTCGTATCCGGTGGTCACCGACCAGGTCGCATCTGCCGCCACACCTGCTGCTGGGCAGACACGTGGTATGTGGAACTTCCAGAAGAGGAGATGGTCAAAACTCTGGGTGAGATATTAATCTCATTCTCACCGAATAATTATTTAATGCATTTTGAGCAAATCACTACTTTGCATTTTAAAGACATACATTTTCAGTGCTTGACGGTGGTAAAATGAATTGGACATACATGTATACATAACCTCATTACCTCTAGCCTTTCAACAAGTGCGAAATCGGGTCAACCTTTCCTTAACAATGTCACAATGAGACCATACCTGCTATGCTTGGTTTATATAAAGTGAATATTGAATGGGTTTTTCATTAATCAAAACGGTTTTAAATTACCAGGTCGGTAAATTCTTCAGGATAATTGTGTGGAGAAGACAGATAGCAAACATAAACCCCACAATAGCTCAGCAGAATTCCCGTAGTAGTCACATCGATGTAACAACACTTTATAATTTCAGTTGGGTTTGTGTAATGCCGAATTGTTAATTCGTGGTGATCGGGCATCAGCTGAAGTTAGGTGAGTTAATCTAAGTCTCTACTCTATTGTTCCAGGTGTGGATCTGGAGAAAGACATTAAGCTCTGTCCAATTCCCTATGGCGGGATGCTTCTAATCAACAACATGATCCCACACAGAAGGTAATACAGTACCTACACAAGTAACGAACTATATAATCACATCACAATACATATGGACACATGCATTATACACGAATTGACCTTTATAACACAATAAACGTATTTGCTTAATTTTATGTAATAATGAAATGCGATGTAACGATATAAATCTTTTCAGTCTGTCGAACGTTTCCAACGACATCCGATGGAGCTTGGACCTCCGTTGGCAGGATCCTGCAAAACCTGTCGGCTTCTTCGGCCTGAAGGAGGGAATCTTGATGAGAGATCCATCCCAACCGAACTACAAGATTGACTGGAGCCCATTTATATCTGTGGACAGACACGTGGCCGCCGAAGAAGCCCTGAACGAAAAGACAGATGAGGTATTGTTCAGTTAGTCTACTGTGAATGAGCCAAAGAAGGAATTAGTAGATATTACTTATATAGTTGTCGATAGTAAAACAAGGATAGTGGCGTTTATTATTCACAGAAACGTGGAAACATAGTAAACATATAGGTGATCATGGAAACATAGTTAACTAAGAAGTGAAGGTGGAAAGATAGTAAACATACAAGTGAATAAAGAAAGACAGCAAACATATCAATGAAGGTGGAAAAATAGTAAACATACAAGCGAAGTCGGAAACATGGTAAACATAGAGGTGAAGGTGGAAACATGGTAAACATACAAGTGGAGGTGGAAACATGGTAAACATACAAGTGAAGGTGGAAACATAGGAAACAGAGAGGTGAAGTAAGAAACATAGTAACATACAAGTGAGTGAGTGAGTGAGTTAATATTTAACGTCACATCGGCAATATTTCAGCCATATCGTGACGGGAACATTATACATTGAAATGGAATAGATGTAGATTATATAACCTGTCTACGAAGGGCAGTAAAACAACTAGAATATAACAGATATACATGTGAAACTAGTATGAACTATAGGTGACAACAAAATATAACATACAAGTGAAGTCGGAAACATGGTAAACATAGAGGTGAAGGTGGAAACATGGTAAACATACAAGTGAAGGTGGAAACATGGTAAACATACAAGTGAAGGTGGAAACATAGGAGACAGAGAGGTGAAGTAAGAAAGATAGTAATATACAAGTGAAGTCGGAAACATAGTAAACATAGAGGTGAAGGTGGAAACATGGTAAACATACAAGTGAAGGTGGAAACATAGTAAACATACAAGTGAAAGTGGAAACATAGTAAACATACAAGTGAAAGTGGAAACATAGTAAACATACAAGTGAAAGTAGAAMCATAGTAAACATACAAGTGAAAGTGGAAACATAGTAAACATACAAGTGAAAGTGGAAACATAGTAAACATACAAGTGAAGGTGGAAACATAGTAAACATACAAGTGAGGGTGGAAACATAGGAAACATACAAGTGAAGGTGGAAATATAGTAAACATACAAGTGAAGGTGGAAACATAGTAACCATACAAGTGAGGGTGGAAACATAGGAAACATACAAGTGAAGGTGGAAATATAGTAAACATACAAGTGAAGGTGGAAATATAGTAAACATAGAGGTGAAGGAGGAAACATAGTAAACATACAAGTGTAGGAGGAAACATAGTAGAAATACAGGGGGAGGTGGGATCATAGTAAACATACAGGTGAAGGTGGAAACAAAGTAAATATACATGGGTTCCTGGCAGCAATATCCCAGAAGGATACAGAGCCATTTATACATGTATATGCGAGCAGGTGAAAATGTTACATATCGCCAACAAGGAACATATGTTTTGAGTCCAAGAACTAACAAAATGTATAATGAATTTAATCACATTTTAAGCAAAAATGATTTATATTTCATTGTAACCTTATCAAGTAATTAGCTTTGTCAGTTTCTTTATCAGTTGGTTATTGAATCGTCCCATGACACATTGCATGATAAGATATATTATTTCTCAAGCTGAAAAGTACCCACATGACACATGATTCTAAACCCCGATAAAAGATCTTATGTCGTAAAGTACTAAGTATTCTAAGTTCCAGTTCCAGTCATCTGACTTAATCTTATCTAAGGGGTCTCTCAGTCAACACAAGTTAAGTTGGTTGGTTTGTTGTTTAACTCCAGCTATGTGGCGACGGTCCGTAAATAATCGAGTTTGTACCAGACAATCCATTTGTACCAGACAACATAGTAGAAATACAGGGGGAGGTGGAATCATAATTAACATACAGGGGAACGTGGAAACAGTAAATATACATATATTTCATTGTAGCCTTATCACGTTATTAGCCGTGTCAGGTGTTTTTTATCAGTTGGTTATTGTATCGTCCCATGACACATTGCATAATAAGATATCTTATCTTCTCAAGCTGAAGAGTGCCCACATGACTCATGATTATTCTAAACCCGATAAAAGATCTTATGTCGTAAAGTACTTTATTCTAAGTTCCAGTCATCTGACCTGTCAGGAAACAATCTTATCTAAGGGGTCTCTCAGGCAACACAAGTTAAGTTGGTTGGTTTGTTAACTAACTAATTGGGGCACGATGACATGTGTTAACCAAGTCAGCGAGTCTGACCCCCTGATCCCGTTACTCGCCTTTTATGACAAGCATGGGTTGCTGAAGACCAATTCTAACCCTGATATTCACGGGGATATTCTAGCGGCGCTCTGTAAATAATCAGGACCAGACAATCCAGTGATCAACAGCATCGACATATACGTTGGTAGTAATCGTAGATACGTTGGCACTGTGGGAACGTCGTGGTATAAGTTGTATATTGACCCCATGTGTTACAGGAGGRTGCATTCGAGACAACTATCCAAGGCCCCCATATGGAGAAATGGGAAATGACCCACGAGAACCGACACACTGCCAAACTTGTGAAAGGGAAGGCTTACAGCAGCTGGCATAAGGCGTGACGTGGATGATGACGTAATCCGTGACGTCATGCTCAACCCTATGTTTCATATTACCGCTTGATGAGAATGTTTAGTATTAATTGTGAAGCAGATACATATATACGATAAAAATATGTGACTGTTGAAATGATTATGCGAAACAAAATGTTTCTGTCAGCATCTGCACCGTAGTATTTCCTGCAGTGGAAGGAAACGTATCCGCATACAGAGCTAACATTTCAACATGACTTCTACAGTGATGGCACACGCTGTGTCGTCATTATAAATGACGTAGACAATGGTGTGTGTCATATGTCATCAAGGTTGCAGCGTACTTCAAATAGTTATACCACGTGTGCTTTGTTTTATTTACACCAGGTTGCTTCTATTGAACCATGTGGGTAATAAACATATATTTCCTTCTTACCGATTGTTTGTGTTACATTCACATTTAGATAAGTTATGATCGTGGGTTCGAGTCCCAGTTGGTCATGATTGTTTTTCTAGGTTTGTCAACACCTTACCTGGTTTTGTGGGTTTTATAAAAGAGGTAAACGTGTAATGCATGCACCACTTCGAGCCTTCTCCCCACAGAAAGCTACACTCAGCAATATTCCAGCTATATGGCGGCGGTCTGTAATAATCGACAATCCAGTAATCAACAGCATGAGCATCGATCTGTGCAACTGGCAACCGATGACATACTTCAACCAAGTCAGCGAGCCTGACCACCCGATCTCGTTAGTCGCCTCTTACGACAAGCATGGGTTACTGAAGGTTCATTCTAACCCGCACTTTCACGGGTAGAATGCTGTTCAAAGCGACGTTGAACAAAAGCCTTTGGTTGGTATGGTTTGGTGTTTAACGCTGCAACCAGCAATTTTCCAGCTGTATGGCGGCGGGCTGTAAATAGCATAGTATGGACCAGTCAGTCCAGTGATCAACAGCATGAGCATCGATCTACGCAACAGGGATACGATGACATGTGTCAACCAAGTCAGCGAGCCTGACCAACCGATACCGTAAGTCGCCTCTTACGACAAGCATGCGTTACTGAAGACCAATTATAACCCGGACCTTCACGGGTCGAACGAAAGGTGTCTTCTCGCTCACTCATTGTAAGTGTGGGGTTCACAACAATCCCCCTAAATGTCTCTGGCGTTCATAGTCAGATTATTCTTGTTAAGTTTTGTTTTAATTACTGATGTGAATTACGGTATAGATAACGGAGAGACGTTCTTGCATGGAATACTAGGTTCAGCCTTGCATCACGCAGTCACAATGGAATTACATCGTTCTCTCAAACGCGATACGTCTCTGTTTAAGGATCGGAGGACCCCGCTAAAGAAAGTTGCGTCTGGTGAGTCAGGAAATTGGCCAGTCAGTTGTCTAGGCTTCCCAGTAAAGGTGTACGAGGCATTCTGTCCATCGCATCTGATTTCAATACATCGAAAAAGTATTGAAACGAAACAGTCAAGATAAATAAAGCAGAGCGGCTATTGATGGCATCCCAAAGATGCACGAGTATATTTGTCCTGTGGTATGTGTTTCGACGGGAGGAAGATGGGGGAAAAGGTAAATGTTTGGGGTATCAATTTGAGCGACCAACGACAAATCTGTGGGTGTATTGCAAAAATAAAGTTTGGGCACGAACTTCAAACTCACACACATGTAATCCAAGTACATGCAACAAGCAGTCATACTCTTCTATTAACAATTGGCCGTGCTGTACCTGTAACATCGAGGGCTGTAACTACTGCTTTTCTCTGTTATATCGCAAACGATACTCAACTTGAAGATGTAATATAGCAGTCATGCTCCACATGTAACACCTTTCATAAACTACCTGTAACACCTGTCATTAACTGCTTGTAACACCTTTCATAAACTACCTGTAACACCTGTCATAAACTACCTGTAACACCTGTCATAAACTACCTGTAACACCTGTCATAAACTACATATAACACCTATCATACTGAACCTGTAACACAGCTACACCTGTCAAAATCCACATGTAACATCAGCAGTACCTAACAATAGTCATACTGTACCCACACTACTAGCCTTACTATGTGCATAACACGAGCCCTGTTGCACCCACAACCCTGTCGATACTGAACCTTTAGGTTGCCAATTGCTTCCCTTGGCCGTACCAGGACATTCTGGGCACGAACCATTAGATTTTTCTAGCACATACGTGTTTATCGCTCTCAAAATTTAAATGTCTGTGTTTGTTTTTCACTTATCATAAAATAAATGGGGTGTCGAATATATACGAAACTCAAAATGTTAAAAAACAAATAAAGATATCACAAAACGATTACCTACATCTTAAACGTGAACCACCAAACTTGATCATTACATATTACCCAATTCTTCTTCAAGTATAATACACAACATAACGAAAGCACCGTCTTTTTTATGGTTTGTTCTGAATATGGTAGATTTAAGAAAGCACGCGAGCACATCATGCAATCTCATATGATGTCATGTATCTCTGGGAGTTATCACCTAAAATAGAATGTAAGGTATCTTGAGTTTAAACATAAGATAACGCACAATATGTACATTCACACGCAAGTCCACATACACATATAAAAATGAATTCCATATTTTCCTCTTAGTCCATAAGTGGTAGTACCTCTCTTGTGCTAAAAACAACGACGTACTTCAGATGACTGTGTGTAGTCTGGTGTGATCAACTCAGATCAACTCACAACCACAATCAACTCACAACTACATAGGCATTACCTGGCCACATTGTTGGAACATTTAATTCAAGGAGGAGCTATCATGTCGACGACAACGACGATCCGCTACCCTGGGGATTGTGACGTTGCTTATCCCAAAGTGTTCACTGTTCCCCCACCACAGCCAACTCAAACAAAGCCGGGCCAACTCACTAAGGCTCAAGTGGATCATTTCTTTGACAAGGTGAATATTTTGTGTACTCCGTGGAACGTTAACAAGATAAATATTCGGAGTATATTTTGTGTGTATAATAACACAGGCTATACGAATAAATTAATACAGGTTAGATCAGTTTCCTGTAAACAATAATTAAAACATTCAAAATCGCTTAGTTTGATTTTCAACTAAACATGATAATTCGTAGTATTTCAATAAGATTCAGTTTGATCAGCTCTTTGATAAGTTGAATTCAACAAAATGATAAACTGTGTCTAAATTAATATTTGTTTGAAGTTGTTTTACAAGTTGGTGAGTCAATAATGAAGCATAAAACTTTATGGATAACAACTTCTTGTTTATTGGGTAGAGTGACGCGTCGATGTAGATTCTTTCACCGTTTTCTAGATATACGGAGTAAGAATCTACTTCGAAACGTGGATGTGTGCCGATGTAAGTGTGCATGCGTGGGCGTTTGCGCACGCACACGTGTGTCACTCCGGTTTTATGTGCTGGCCCACCTTCATACAATCAGTCAGTTTAACATGGATATCCATGGCCCCGTGCTCACTCTTAATTTGTGATTAGAAGACATGCCTGTCAGCAGGCCTGTGAATAGGCAACGGCCACTTTGATATCAGAGTTTTCAACTGATTGCTACCACTTGTGTAACAAAATTATCATGTAGGTAAATATATACAATGTCTCTGATTTCGGTTTTTATACTTCATGATCAACGGAATGTATCTATTGACGCATTGAGTCTTTGGTCACACCTTGATGACCTTACTTGTGTTTTTTTACCTCTGCTTCGGCCAAACCGCATGTTGCACATACGCTTTTTGCCTGATTAGCAGCCAGTCTGAACCAGTCACCGACAAAACAGGAACTGGTGCTTACCAACTTCTTTGAGTGGCATCTTCTGAATAAAGAAGTTGTTCATCCATAAAGTTTGTTCGTTATCTGGTGCTTACCACTTATGCCCAACTGAAATATTTCGTCTTGCTGGTGAAACAAATTTCCCCATAATTATCTTGGTAGTTCAAGGCGATCTTTGAGTCACGAACGCATGCTGGCATATTTTATTCAAGTAATTCCGCGAACACATTAGGTAAGGGGCTTGGAATTGTTCACTGCATCAAGAACTTTTCGTAAACACAACTCATGCAATATTTTACATTTCCGTAATTACATGTAGTTGCATTATATGTAAAAGTTGAGTTCGCCACAATCTGTCTCACAGTCCCTGAACCCCATTATTTCCCTTATTGCCCAGCCCTCCCTGCAATGCTGAAGCCCAAGATGAAGCTTTCTAGATTTTATCTCACTGGGGCTCCTTTTCACTTCAAATAGGTTTATTTGTTACTATCACAATCATAATATTCAGTGACTTTAGTCTAAATCAGTCACATCGACGGGATCACAGATATTGTAACGACGATGTTCTCAATATCTTGCTCCAGGGCTACCTGATTGTGGAAAAGTTCTTCTCAAAGGAGGAACTGGATCCTTGCAGAGAAGCCATAGAGAAGTTAGTTGAGGATCTCGCTCAGAAGTTGTACAGAGGAGGAAAGATTAAAAGTATGTTATTACTACAGAGGAACCTGTGAATGCAAAATGTTTATATACACATCTAGATATACAAATTTAGTTCAAGACAGTTACAAAATATGTACATGAATATAGGTATGACATAAACACGTCTCTCATTTCAGATTTATACAAGGACAAAGGGTTGTTTGAGCGCTTGTCGTTTATTGAGAAAGAGTTTCCAGGTGCCAATATCATCTTACATAAAGCAGGCACCCTTCCCCCGGTATGTAGATATACAGTCAAACATCTTTGTGTTTTATGATAAAGTTCTTAAAACGTCTTGTCCTGTCGATGAATTGTTCTGTCTCTTGTTAGAATGTCGAAGACTGCCGGTCTTTCATTTAATTATCACGCATGTCTCTTACATTACAGGCCTTCCGTGCAGTGTGGAGCAATGAACGACTTTTGAATTTGGTTGAGCAACTGGTTGGACCAAAGATAGCTGGACATCCAGTATGGAACCTGCGGACTAAAACACCCCAGAACAATGCATCTACAGTTCCCTGGCATCAAGGTAAGTGGATGCCTCCTTTAAGTATGCACCATTCTTATAATATTTTGATTTATTGAATAAGGTCAGCCTAGTGGTTGAACCTTTCCCTCGTCACACCAAAGACCCGATTCCCCCATGGGTACAGTGTGTGAAGTCTATAAGAGGTGTTTTACGATGTGAAGGGAATAAATACTCACTAACCTACTTAGTCACTTAAAACAGCCGATATTGTTTCAGATAGGTTTCATTAATTCTGTCCGTGTCATGTCTCGTGATGATAAGTTGTTTTATTCAGATTGTGGTTACCTTGACAACGAATCTTACAAAGTTCTGCAACCAACGGCTTGGATTCCTCTTTTAGATGCCAATGCTAAAAATGGATGCATGGAGGTGAGTAAGGATATCAATGACGTTACGTATTAAGACAATCGAGTACGTTTACGTACTTAATCTGTAAGACGAATTGTCTATACATGTTATAGTTTGAGGTTTAATTAGAAACCTGAAATGCAGTAGTTACAACCCTTGGAATGTCAGTTCAAAACCCGTTCTTTTGAGTTTCACAAAAAAAACGGTAAAACTTCGTCATGTAACATTTTCTCCTACACAGATCCCGTTGTATAATCCGAGATACTCATATTTCGAAACTATAGTAAATGTTATATACTTTTTGAGTCTCTATTCTCGTTTGATGTTTGTGCTCTGTGCTCGGTAACTAGCGCAAATGTACGAATATATGTTATACATTGCAGTATATAGAGATGAGCATGCGCTTTAAACCAAATTAAAGCAAACTTCCTCACAAAATATAATTAGACAAAGCAGGACCAGTACACTACAAATGTCATTTACCAGTAATATGAGATTATGATCTTATGTTATGTTCTTCAACTTTAATAAGAGTCCATGCTTGAGAAAAGAAATCTACATCGACACGTCGGTAATGCAATAAACTAGAGGTTTTCTTATTTCTTCACTTAGTTCTAGCAATTCAACCAAACAGTTTGCATGGGATAATTCAATTCCCAGGTCGTATCCGGTGGTCACCGACCAGGTCGCATCTGCCGTCACACCTGCTGCTGGGCAGACACGTGGTATGTGGAACTTCCAGAAGACGAGATGGTCAAGACTCTTGGTAAGATGTAAATTCTTATTGTATTTTATTTTGAGTGGATGGGACCTTAGTAATTTAGGCATGACATATGTTCAAGGGTCGTTGAAATATTGTATTTTCTCATCATCAGACCTCCATATGTGATATACCATTCACTGTCGAGTACTGTATGTGTGAATACTGTATGTATGAATACTGTATGTGTGAATACTGTATGTGTGAATACTGTATATTGTATGCATTTACCACATCCTCGATAATCTCCAGGGTATACGTTCCGATAACACCCCCCCCCCCCNCCCCATACCCTAGATGCATCTACGGCTCGATAATTTTATTACCACCCTTGGCTGGCTTTGTATCCAATCAGATGTCTACGCTGGGAAGTTGAGCGTACCAATCGCAAGGTTTCTATCATAACTCACTTTCGCTTGTTTTATCTAACCGATTAAACATGGCAACACAATTGTTGCAGAGGTATTCTGAAGGAGTTCTTACATATACTTTTTTAAGGTTTCAGACTTGCCCATTTGTCTGTATGATTTTGCACGGCGAGCAAACCTTAGCGGCTGCGGCCGTTATCTTTGTTATTAACATTGGCAAGTTCGATTGTAACGGCTTATTTGACTGGTTACTGTGAGAATGTAGAGCCAGCCAAGGAAGCTAAAAAATTATCGGGCGAGCCGTAAATGCATCCAGGTTATAGTGGATGTTTTATCGGAACGTATACCCTGGAGATTATAGAGGATAATATATAAAGAAATATATATCAACACATATGCGATATTGATATCGTCGATTGGTACTGTGTAGAAATGGTTTAATCGTTTACTAAATACTAATATGGGTGTACAGAGGACTTGTGATGTGATCATTAGATGACCGATAAGCGATGTCCATCTCAGAATTAAATTACATTAAGAATTAAAAATATTCCATGTTCAATACTTGGGTAATATATCACTTATTTATCATGAATTGTTCCAGGTGTGGATCTGGACAAAGACATTGAGCTATGTCCAGTTCCCTTTGGCGGAATGGTTCTAATCAACAACATGATCCCTCACAGAAGGTAATATATAATATACTGCTTATAGTGTTATTAGAAGAAAGTTTGTCAACTCCCGACTCAGGGTAATTAGGTAATTATAACTGTTCCCCTTTTGTCATGTTCATTCAGTCTGCCGAACGTTTCCAATGACATCCGGTGGAGCTTGGACCTCCGCTGGCAGGATCCAGCTAAACCTGTCGGCTTCTTCGGCTTGAAGGAGGGAATCCTGATGAGGGATCCGTCCAAACCGAACTACAAGATTGACTGGAGCCCATTTGCGGCTGTGGACAGAAATGCCACTTCCAAAGAGGCGTGCAATAAGGACAAGGAGGTAGCGTCATGTTGGTGACCTTCAAAGAAGCCAAATGGACCCAAATGATTTTTAATCTCAAACTTTTCAACCGACACTCGTAATTTTTGTGCCAACTATTACTAAGAACAATAATAGAGTTCCCCTGTTATATCATTGTCTGATATATTATGATAAAATGATACATTAAAAAGAGGAAACAGTTAATTAAGTTATATTTCTTAAGGGATATACCCGTAAAAATGAAATTGTGAAATTAATCCAGTAGTATATAAACTGAGTTGATGTATGTTGCAGGAAGATGAGTTGGACACGACGGTCCAGGGTCCACACATGCTGAAATGGGAGATGACTCACCAGAACCGCCACACGGCCAAAGTGGACAAGGACACCCCCTTCTCTAATTGGCACAAGGCATGACCTGGAACCTGGCAGCATCAAAAATGTGTTCTTGCTAATATACTTGCGTATGTCCATATTAGGCTGACAGATGTTAAAATACAGATATAGAATGTTTGCATATTGAGTTGAGATGTTTATACATGTGGTAATACTGATGTAAGATATTTGCATATTAAGATGAGAGGTTTCAATAGGTGGACACACCGGTGTATAATATTTGCTTATTAATATATATTAGGCTAAGAGGCTTACGTATATGGAAACATTGATGTTAAATACTTGCATATTAAGTTGAGATCTTACACATGAAGAAATACTGATCATATATGATATTTGAATAATAGATCTGCATGGCGTTTTCAGATTGCTATCAGATATAGCTATACAAATTCATGACACGCCTATTTGTAACCTAGCATATTATTGTCAGATGAGATACATACATGCACTGAGAAGGTATATATATGTATATGTGTGTTTGAAGAAGTCTTAAACAAACATACAAAGACCATTCGATGTAATGAAAAGAGTAAAGCAGGTATTATCTTGATCAGTTTGAGTTGCTTCAAAATACCACACATTCATCCCAGCAATGAAACATTTTGACAAGGTTTGTGATGTTTTGTTTAAATGTACCTTCGATGTGTATACTTTCTTTTGCTCGACATTCTGTATCTAAGATTATGCGTGTAATTCTGATTCTATGAACCAACCTAATAAAGAATAACATGTTCTTATTGTCACAGTTTTCACTTTCTTCTGGATTCTCTACCCTTTGGGACATAGGGATATCATTGTGCTAGGTAATGCTGGCCAGTATTTTAGCACAACACATATACCTCTATGTCACGACGTTTCGAGACCATTCCAGGTCCCTTCATCAGGTGAACTGGCAGTTAGGACTATGGCGTCGTCACTATGACGTCATAACTGAGTTATGACGTCACAATGCAAGTGACATCAAWGTACACTAGGGAGCGTACTGTATAAGTGGGTTTGAAGAGTTAATTACATAATGATGAAAATTCATGCTAAATAATAGAGTTGAAAGGAATGGTCTCGAAACGTCGTGAGAGAAATTAAAAAAAAAGTTTAATCCATAAAAATATCTTGAGCATCAATGTTCAACTTCTAAATGCCACTGAAAGACAACATATACCTCTAGTTCATTACAAAATGTGTACTTTTCCTTAGGCGTTATTGACTCGTTTATTCAAATCCCTGTATGAATAATTTATGAATCAAACTTTCCTTACCCGCGCGTTCGTGCGTGCGTCCGTGCATGTGTGTGTGTGTGTGAAATGGTGGTTTGTTATGTTGCTAAAATTCAAGATGAGGTCTTCATCTGTGTTAGATTCGATTTTCGTAAGTATGAAATACATGTGCACACAAATACGATCAAGCCATATTTAAAACGAAATAACCAAATACATGTGAAGCATACCACCACATCTACTGTGACGCAAGCATTCATAGTTTGGTCTGTCACCAAACCAACCAGTCAGCCAGCAAACCCTTCAACCAAACAACCAATCAAAACTAAAGTCACTCACTCACTCCCACATGTCTAATCGTGTCAGTGACAAGGTCACATGTGAGTTGCTTCTAAACGGAGAGAGAGGGTTGTTCGATCTAACAAACATTGGTCGGTCGTCCTACTACATTTAATGACAAAATAATGGGATGACTTTGAGGAAAGAGAGAAAGGTTTTATTGTTAACAGTGCTAGCGTATAGTCCTCACGAATGCATACTAACCAGCTATATAAATTAGGAACATGATTCGGCCCGATTAGGATCCATGATCAACACTATAACCGCACTTGCTGAAAACATTGTTACACCGAGGATGGTCAGTTTGGTCAGTTGCACCTCCCTTCACCCAACATACAACGGACTTATCACACAACTCACTCTTGTACAATGACACGTTGACCTTTTATCTTGTTAAATCTAAGATTATAGATAATTTTTAAAAAAAAGTTGTAACGCAATAATTGTTAAATACTGGATAATAATACGTTGCACAAACGTGTTTAGGGATAAAACATTTGCATACATTTTGCTTAATTCTTTGTTCTGATATTTTGTATCATAGAATATAAAAGGGGATTCTAATCTCGAAGTCTGACCCGTTTTGGCAAGATAGTAGTGTCCCATATTCACCGAAAAAAATCCTATGTTATCTTGTGTCGTAAAGTTGGTTATAACGCTTTTCGACCTACGTAGACAGGCGTTTATATTTGCATGCGAGTCCAGTCGATTTCTTTGAGGATAAATAATTCTACAGGGGTGCAATCGGTTTAAGGACGTAAAAATACACATACACAATCAACACTTTATCAACGGCAGACACACGCCGGCTTACTGATTACTCTTGTCCGCGACGACGACAACAGTGGCCTCCAGGGGACGGTGAAGAAGCTTACCCCGAACTTTCCACTGTTCACTCACACCAGCCTATTGAAGCCCAACCAAGCCAACTCTGTACGGCTCAAGTGTTGTTTTAATGTATAATGTACTTGACACGGTTCAGGCCAGACAATATTGATTTATTTGTTTTACGGACGAGTTTACCCCACTTTTGTATAAAATATGAAAAAATATAATAAAGAGCAATGTTTGTCTTAAAATTGTGTATTCACGAAAACATTTTCATTTTAACAGTTCCTTCAGGAAAATGAAACCAGCCAGTTGTTTTAAGTAACTCTCATAGCTCATAAATAATTCTGCCTCAGTATATTCCATTCAAGTATCTGATATACGTATGATAATATAAGTACTGTGTAAGTTTATATATTTGTATCGTGTTTATAGTTCAGTGCACCTAACAGTAGATCGAGGATTCACATTTGCCGCAATTCATCCTCTGAAAATATCACCTAAACCTTTTTCTTGTTTGACTTACAGTACTTCAGTGGTTTTGCCCCGAGAGAGGAAAGACCCGTGACATCCCATAACGAGTGCCTGGCGTCTTGTATTTAGGGGATAATGAGGAATGGTCGGCTTAGTGTAAGGTGTCCAAGTAGATTAGCACTACAGAACAGGTATTAGTGCGAACAATTTGCTCAAGTTGAAATTATACAGTGTCTATTTAAAATTTAAAATATTCACGACAACATCACCATAAGCAAATCCACAACAGAATGTCATTCAACACTCTTTAGAATTTACCTCATGATAAGATTAACTTCATGCCGATCAGGTTAAATATCTCGTTCACAGTAAAAGAATTGTTGAAGTCAGTGATGCTCCCATAAAATATATTCAACTGCAGCCTCTCTTCTGTTTCAAGTGATTTTGGCTTTGCCATGGAGTTCGCGGGTGTAAATATTGCCACAGAGATGCGTTAACAACTTTTGCAATTAATTCCAATACAAATATTAATCTCAAGATACAAATTATATCATGAATATCTAGGCCTATCAGATCCAGAGATATAGCTTACCTTGTTCACAACTGCCTGTATAAATGCCACTCAAACAAGTTGCCTGTATTTGTTTACAGTGTTAAGGCGAAAAGTTGGGAGACCTGTGCATACATATTTGTCTTCTATATAACCAAGAGAGAGCAGATGGATCTGTAAGAATTGGAACTTTGTCATATCACCCAGTAGCTTGCAAATAACCATGTTAAAGTAATACATTGACACAAAACTAATTAAACATACACATGTATGTATGCGTTAAAGATTGTGGTGAAATATTCATGCAGCATACTACTATATACTCACTATCTCTGTTAATGGTCGAGTGGCCTTCGTACCAATAAAAAGACCTTGCCATGATAGGCAGAAGTTGGACGAAAATATTTCAACACGTTTTTCACAATAGCAAACAAAACAGTTAAGCAATTCTGGTGTGATCATGAAATACTGCAGTCAGTGGCCTAAGATATTAGTTATTGGTGCCAAAATGATGAAAATAAAAGGTCAAGTTGAATTAATTTCAAACTGGTAGGAACTTTGAACATTACATGTCAAACTGTGTCTCTTTCTTGTTGAATATGCGTTCTGACGTTTACTGCGTGCACTCTTGAACCGGAAGCATGACTCCATCTGTATGAATCCACACATAAATGAGGGATGATGAACACAGTAAGGGTGGTTTTATAAAACATGTAAATTAACATTACACAAGTATGTACATTAGCACAGTTTACGTTTGAAGATAATCGTTTTGTTAGATTACTGACTTCTCTCATCAAATATCAGCTGTGTTTGAACACATAATGTTTATACATTGAATTTGCGGCATATCTGTCGTGATGTTTTTTGTGGTTACCTAGTGTCCGGTGATCAATCTGTTCTTGGATGAAGCATCTCGACCTTCAGTTCAACGATTAAGTTACAAAACCCAGTCTAGGTAAAGTGTTGACCAACAACTCTCTGTCTGAGTTAACACAATCGAGACCGTCTTCATGAACAACGATGACACCTTCTAGGAAGTTAGCGTCTCCGAATATATTTGTTTTTCTGTAAAAAATCTCGTTTTTTCTTTTCTCTTTGATACAGGATGTTTTTTATTTCACAAAATTCAAATTTTATTGATTCGAGTTATGTGTAAACTTGTCCTCTAAGCGCCCGGAGGCTGCCCACATGAGAAGCTGTCACTCCAAAAATCCACTTGTAAATGATGTGTAAGCCTTGGGTAAATACATATTTGAATTTTTTGTCCTCTTTGTTTCAGCCGGAAGTTTTGAGCCGATGGGATCATTCCTTACGTGCTGTGAGCGTTGTAACAATATAATCAAATGAGGTTTTTCGTCATTGCCTGAGGTTTGGGGTGGCCTTGGGGTTAACCCGTTCGATCGAAACGCTGAAGACCCGGTTCGATATCCCAYCCAGGTACAGGTAAACCCCATTTGTGATTTACTCAACGTGATATTGATTGCATATCATAAACATATCTTGTACGATTCCATTATACGACTCTATCACATGCATGTGTTTATAAATTACATCTATATTTGCATCCTATATATTTACAACTATCGGTCCATTCAGATGGCTTCATTACAATATTTCAAGAAGTTTCCATATACAATCACAATAATTATTTGACCGTAAGTATTGTATTTTAAATGCTGAAAGTATTTCAAATATGTTTTAAGGTTTGATGTCAGGTACGTATGGTCTGTGAGAGTTATATAAGCACCCATGAAATTCATTTCATGGCTTTAGCACAACGCCTCTGATCACAGATCCAAATATATATGAGAACTGTTTCACATTTGCAATCACCATGCCCTATTTGCCCTTACTGTCAATTCTAGCATTAATTGTCCCCTCCTTGCCGAGTGGTTTATTATGCCTGTGAATCGGAATTTCCCCTTGACTTTGCAAAACACATTTTGTCCAAAAGGTTAAATGTTATCTTCAGGTATATCGATGGTCCGATATCTTTCCATTATAGTCAGATATGCAGTTCAGCTAATTTATGCGCCTGCACTAGAAATATGATATACCATAAAATTGTGAGGTGGGATCGCGTTCGCAATTACTGCACTACAGAGACGTAAAAGGACGTG
>VKKT01006171.1:9979-22214 GCA_008038995.1 Haliotis laevigata | reverse complement strand
GACACAGCCGGGATCGAACCCCCGACCTCCCGTTCTCCGGACGTAGCTGACATCACTCCTCGGTTTTACAGTCCTTGACATATGCTGGCCGACACCCACAAGCAGGATTATGGCGCTAGCGGGTAAACAGGGAATCCGACCTCTTGCCATCATGCCAAGGGAATTAACTCAGCACGGCTAATTGCCTTGCCGAAGACGATGGTACCATAGTGCTACCTACCAATAACAGGGTGGACACATGGTACTGACGAGAGAATCCGCCATCAATGTAATAATCTTTCGTATAAAGAAACTTTAACTGACAGAAGGTAACCGTTAGAAAAACGACTATGAAAAACAGTACGTTTCAGCTGTTAAAAGACACAAAAGCAAAAATAAAGTGTAAAAGTACATACAACATTTTATCCGGAGTTGAGAATAAACTGCATCCTTGTTCATAAAGCACATAAAGCATAACATTTGTCGTGTGTATAAACCTTTTGTATTCCCTTAGGAAGGTTACATAATGCAAAATATATTCAAACTCTTTGTAAAATCCTTACTTGCCTTTTAAATCAATAAAGGATGTTTGAAGGATTAGAAATACAATCGGGCAGATTCTATTCCAAGCATCCTAAATATGTACTTGTGCTAAACATGCTAATTGTCTGTTAATGTAATTGTTTGCTTAATCCCTTGACAGCACCGGATAATAGAGCGCGGTATTTGGCCTGGTCAGCTCTCCAAACAGTTGCATTCACTGGTAAATTTGCCATCCAGCTGTTGATTGAAACCTTCAACAGCCTACGCCTGTAGGAGCAATCACTTTCTTGCCAAAGCATAAACACAACACAATTACAATATTCTATCACATCCGCTGTATATTAGCTCTTTACTTCCTGCTTCTTGATATCATGTGTACGAGTCCTTCAAACACCGAGTTAGATACGCGTTCCGTTTTTGCATTCATATTCCTGTGTGAGAAATGTGTCTGGTTTGAAATTCTTTCTGCAACACAATCATTATTTCGCTATTCATTACCTTGATATTTATATGTTTGATTCATTCCATTGTCATGATATCCATGCACGTCGTCCTCATTAGTATCACTGCCACTGTTAGCATATCTTTTATTTATCATCCTGATCTCAGTGACGACATCTTTGAAATACAGTACCGGGCAAAATAATGCATACACTTGACAACACTATTTGACGAACAAAGGTCTGGGAAAAGGTTCGAAACATATATGTAACCCCCGCATCAAACACACCACCATTGAATAATTATTTTTGCGGGTTTTAAATTTATAGACAACAGAGTTGTATACAAACTGTTCTTCGGAAGTTCTTAATTTGTAATGTAAGGAAATCAGGATTACGTATAGTGAAATTGGTGAATTACAAAATGTATTTAGCACCTTAGATTGGTGTACTTTTCTCTTGTACCTCACCGTGCACTTCCGAGACGGCCTACATGTGTACGCTTAGCAACATTTGTTCCTGAGCACAAACGCAAAAACAAGTTTGTGGATCAGCCTAACCTTAAGCCAAACATGAGTGTTGGCACTCCATGTGATACATCACACAAGGAAGATAATGTTGGAACATTACGATGGAAGTAAAACCCGATCACATCGTGTTCATTGAGAACAATGCCCATATCTTTGCTCAGTACATCAATTCACTGAGAAATTGATGATTCCAGATGAATGTGGAAATGGACTTTCCACACTGGTAGCTGTCATTTGTGTCGGATAGCTAACAACGTCGATGCTATAACTTCAATTTAAAGGTGCACTGTTCTGTAGTGAATACAATTTAACTAGGACATGTCATATCGCATTTTATTCAAAAACATTCATCAGATGTACAAAACTATTTACAAACACTATTTACAATGATTGTAATTAAATGCACACTTCCTCAAGAGTTCCTAGTTGATTGATAGACTTAAACAACCGAGTATTCGTAACATTTGCCCGCAAACGTTCAGGTAAATACAATAACAGTAAAAATGAAGGCGCCTTCTGTGGTGTACTGACCTGTATTGAGATGTGACAAAGCCGGACAGAAACTATTGTAATGGAGATGCTAGGTTGAAACATGGTAAGATGAAAATGGGATTACGCTAATGAAGACAAGTAAATACACGAGCTAATACTGTTGTAAACTAAAAAAGGAACATCTCATTATATTTGCATTGAAAATGTACAAGCTTTTGAAAGTTGCCACGTTTCACAATATATGCTTGAAAGTTTTAGTGCATATGCCGGATACATCAGATCCACACGGTCACCTCAATCTGTTGGTTTAGGGGAATCCGTTTTGGAACTAGTCTGTCACGTGACTAGAACATGAATTCATGCACCCTGGCGACAACAATGACTTAACCAAAACAAAGGTGTTTCTGACCACGTTTTGATGAAATGTTGTAGAAGTTGTTCATAAATCTGTGCTTTAAACTGGCATTTTTGTTGCGCGAACTATATTAATGTGGCAGAATTTGGCGATAAAATGTGAAATCATGTATCACTACGCACGTAGTGAGAAAAACCGAGTGGACCCGAATAACAAGAGTTTACATAAGCTATGTTTCGTGATGCGTGTATATAACAGCAGGTGCGAGGTCTGTAAACCGTATTTAGCAAATTGTAAACAGCCCGATGAATCCAGAAATATGAAAATATATTTATGGATGTGGCAAATGATTAACGTCATGAACACATACAAAATGATTTCATGGCACGTTCATAGTCATAACGACATAAAACAAATATATTCATACACAAGTGAGCAACCATATGTGACAATGTTTGGAAAGGCCAGTTCAGAAATAAACTGTGTACAGTGTAACATGGAATTCAAGTAAATCAAGCGTGTTGACAAAATACCTACAGGTTTCGACAGGTGTGACAATACTTGTAAAGATACAATATACAGACATACCGGTATGGTCCCACAAGTACCCCCCGCACACATACGTACCCACATCCACCGATTTTTGTATCAAAATAAGTTCATTTCTAAACTCAGTCAGGGATACTGTACATGACTGTACCTGTCCATCACAATGGTCATCATACACACATCATACCAATGTCAGCAAGTTAAATATCACATCACTGTTTAGAAATGAAAGTAGAAATCGTCATTCAGATCTGCTGCAGTGACAATATAATTTGCCGGTAAATGTCTTCGGAAAGTACTCACTGCACTGCAGCGACCATGACTTGGGCAACATTCACTGGCGTCGCCGAGGTCAACGTCGTCGTACCCAGTTGTAGTGGAGTTAAAATAGCAGGATGATGTAGCCTGGCTGTTTGGCATGCCATACATCATTCCTCCCCATGCGGAATACCCTGGAGCAAAGCCATGAATGAACTTCTTCTGACGGTGACGTCGAATGCAGATGGCAACGGTGACGAACAGGAGAGTTGCAGCCAGACTTCCGGCCACGTAGGTCCACAGGAGGGTGAGAAATGGCGTCTGTGAGTGACGAGAGCGACCCAGTGTCTTTGATTCCTTCTCTGTAATCTCCAACTGACAGTCCCGTCCCAGAGGCACCTCCTCATCCGACAACACAGTCAGACATACCTCATACTCTAACCCTGGCATCAGATCGGCGAAAATGTATCTTTCCGTCTCGAGGGGAACCACGACATCTCTTTCCTCATAGGAATCATTAGTACGCCGGACAACAATTCTGTATCCCCCGACTGTGTGCTTGCTACTGCAGTTCCACATGGCGGAAAGGACCTTTGACACAGATCCATCAAGTGCAAGGTTCACCTCAGTACCTAGTAGATCAACAGGAAGCATAGGCGAGGGTACAACATCGGTTGCTATGGGAATCATGGGGCGAGTCCATTCATCCACGGTCCAGTCACATGTCTGATTCTGGGCACGTGGACCGGAACAGGTGAGCTGAGACAGAGCGAGATGACGAAACGGTTTCTTTGCATGTCTGGGAGGGGCAACACATTTCCAGTCACTGACAGATCGCTGGAACTCCTGATAATGCATCTTCAGCCAGTTGTGTAGCCAGCCGAGACGACAATCACAGACCAAAGGGTTGAGCCCGAGGCGAATGTCAACAAGACGGCGGAACCCATCAAATGTGCACTTTGATATGCTCGATATGTTGTTGTTTTGGAAGTTTATAAACTGGAGTGTCAGCTGCAGACCATCGAATGTGTTGTCGTAAATGTTTGAAAGCCGATTGTTCGAAATATCTATCTTCTCCAGCGACTGCATCTGTTTGAATATTCCTTTCGGTATTTTCTTGATGTTGTTGGAATTCAAATATAATTTTTTCAGACTCGTGAGATTTCTCATGGAAGATAGATCTTCATCGGATATACTAGAATTTTGTATACTTAGTTCTTCCAAACTCCTTTCAAGACCCCTGAAGGTGAAAGGCCTAAATCGTTTATACATTTTAACCTTGTTCAGGTAAAGCTGTTTCAAGACGGAATGTTTTGCAAAAGCTCCATTTTCAATTTCCCTGATCGGATTTCCACTCAATTTTAATGTTCTTAAATACTTGCTTGTCCCCGTCAATGAATCTGACTTGATTAGAGCGATCTTATTGTCCTGTAAATCTAAATCAACAAGCAACTCGAGTTTCATGAAAGCACCATCGGTCACCTTAGTCAAGTTATTCTTTGCAAGATTTAACTCTCTTAAATTTCGGAGAGACTTAAGCGAATACAAAGCCTTGTTCTTTATCTGGTTCTTTTCCAGTCTAAGAAACTCAAGTGAGTAGTCGAGTGTCTTGAAAGCGTTGCGATCAATGCTGGCTATTGCGTTTGAGAATAAGTCAATATGGCGGAGGTGAAGCAAATGGTCAAATGCGTTACTGCCCAACACCCTGATGTCATTACTGGACAGAATCAACTTCCTAAGGTCATACAGCTTGGATATTTCCCTCAAGTGCTGATACTTGAGATTGTTTCCGGTCAGATCGAGAACCTGCAAGTTCCTCAGAATACCGATACCTCCAGCTTCAATGTCATTGATGCGACACGAGATGAGATGAAGTTCTTTCAGCTGCGTCAATCTGGCAAAGGTATCTCGTCGAAGTTTTGGCACCCGACAACCAACTATTCTGAGCTTCGTTAGTTGGACCATCGGTTCCAGAGCCTTTATTGGAAGACCTTCCATGGCATACACCTGCATGTCCAGTTCTTCAAGAACATTCTCCAGGCCACTAAATGCGCCATCGTCCACCTTGGTTACAATGTTGTCAGTTAAGTCAATAGACTGTATATTCAGCCCTCGAAACGAGTTGTCAGGAAGGAATCGGATGCTGTTTTTGCGCAAAGAGAGTTCTTTGATTCTTCCGTCGAATGACAGGAACTTGGGAAGTTCGGTAAGGTAGAGGTAACGACAGTTTATAACAAGCTCACCATCCCTCGGCTCACACAGGCAGGGGTAAGCTGGGCAGTATACAAACCCATGTTCCCGGGCCACAGAGGTTGACACAAGGGCCAGAGCAAGGGACAACACAGCAATCATGACGAGTTCTGCAAGTAAAAAGATATTATGAAAATACAGTTTTGGTAACAACAGTTTATAAGAGTCTTCATAAAAATGAAAATAGTTAATCGTTTACTGAAACATCCTTAAAGCACATCTAAACTATTCCTGATATAATTTTCCATTCCTATTATTAAAGAAAAAAAACTCTATGGCTCTATATTCTTTGAACGTACCAATCATCCACATATTCAATAATTCTGATCGACGAAAGCCTTTTCTGGTCAACATTAAAATAAGTAAAACACACAAAAAAGGAGTCAGGGATATGGAATACATGAAGATAGGTAAAGAAACAAAGAAACATCGTACAGCTGTAAACTGCTGAAACAAATATATACTCACGATACAGTCACAATTGTACAATCAACTCTGCTTTTAGCAGAGATTTCTAATAGACGTGGAAATGGTTTTGTCGCTTCTATTTCGTGTATTTTCAGCATTTCAATTATGACACCATTAGGCTTTCATATTCATCAAATTAATTATTGACAAATAAAATAGTCTAATGCCCGAGAGATATTCGTAGTCGTATTTCAGTTGTTCAGCTTATCCATAAGTGGATATAGCCAACAACTATATATAAACAGAAAAAAGAACTCTCAATACTACGGTGGCCCCTGTACGTGAATAGAAACATCGAAGATATGTGAGACAAAGAGACATGCCTAATAAACAAGGACTTACACAAAATAGTTGGTTAAGATTGATAATATTAATATACTCATGTCAGATATGACCTGCTAACCAAGAAAAGTGTTATGCTTGATGTTAAGATGCTAAGGAGGAAATGTTTCCCTATTCTTCTCACTAATGAAAATGTCCGTTCTACAAGCACCTGTCATTTGGCCAGGCTGTAGTTTAAACGTACATTAAAAAGCAATATAACTTTTATTGGAACGAATATACTAAACACACTTAATGGCAGCATGTAAACATACATCATATATATTCTCATGCCAATATTGGTTGTCACCCCCCTCCCTACCCCAACCCCACACACACCTCACCCCCCACCCCACACCCCTCTCCAGTTAAAAATATTGAAGGGGGTGACAACCATTATTGGCTTGAGTATATTAATACGTGCACGAGCCTTTTCTAAATGATTATGTATGATTGGGTGTACCCAGCGATTTGCAATGATCCAAGAGGACGATCTCATCATCACAGCACAATGACAATTAAAATCGAAACACAATTATAATCCAATCATAACACATATTTAATCCAAACATATTCAGTTGACGATTACTGAAACATATTTCGTAGCATATCTTTCACTTGTGAGGTTCGCGAAAGGGATATTACCTCGGAGAACAACAACCAAGATTACATGATGATGGTGACATTACGGCTGATGTAACAGTCGAACTGTATCCACATATTACCTTTACGTGCTGTAACAAAGTGTCGCGGTGGCAAATATTGAGCTTCCCTTCACACTACAAGCTCGCCACTATTGCACAAGCTCCGCATGCTTCGAATAAAGCACGTATATCCTGTAAATTGTTGGCAAATGAGTGCATTTCAGAATGCATTCACCATAAATGTTCATTGAAATAACCTTATCACGTGGCTGCTCTTGAAGTCAAGTTAGTCCAATTGGAATCGAATCAGTAACCAGCATTTAATTTGGCACGATGACTGTACACACTAAAACTGATGGTAGAAGGGTAGTTTGGAGAGGATTAATCCAAAGGAATTCAGGGCTGTTGTCCTTTACCTAACTTAAACCAGGTGCTGGCAAGCTATGGCAATGAACCTTGATAGAAGCAGATCTTGTGTGTTCATCTGGCAGTATCTGAGGGGTTCTGTGCCAGGTACTTCACTGAAGACAGAAACATGTCTTTACATAAGTTAAAAATAAAATATATACTAGTTACTTTAAAAGAAAACTACTGCTCCAGATTGTGAGGACGCTGTATTCCCAGTAAATGGCATTTAATGACCATTTCATTAACTGGCCACGCAAGCAAAACAAGAATTTAATAACACTGAGATAAATGCTATCAGGGGATACCAAGGACAAGCTTCATCTTTTGTTTTCATCTTGTCAATTTAACGTTCCTTTAATCGCCGTCTGCGTTGACGGTTGTCTGATGTGTATTGTCGTTGTTGTCAGATTTAGATTGGGTTTGTCAGAATTAACGATCAATGAAGGTAGAACTGGGGAATGATAAAAATGAAAGAACTTGTATGCTATGTAAAGGAGGTATAGAGAATGAAATTCATTTGTATTTTCATGTCCTGCTCTTAATAACCTGTGAATTCTGTATATACCAAAAAAGTACTTAAGTAAACACCTAGAATTTGCATTCTTTTCTTTTAAGACCTTAATTTTACACCTGTCACTATATTTAAAGCATGCAACACTCTTAAGCAATAACGTATTGTATATCAAACGTATGTAATACTGATTGTAAAATTAAATTGTGTTAGTTACTGTATATTTTGTTTACTCTGTATGTAGGTGTAAAATGCAATAAAATTCTTTTTTTGGAATTGTGTTCACAACAAATGACCTAGTGTTCCTTGAATGTAACTAGAGAGCACAAATCATACCCACTTAATAAACGTTATCAATTTACAAGCAGCCATGACCAATTAACTAATGCCTAACTGGTTTTCTTTGCATTACGCGTTTAATACAACGAAAACAAGTACATTTAATACAGAGCCGACTTGAAAACGTTTGCAGTGAGTATTACTTTTCAAAAACAAACAAGCATATGTGCCACTGGAAAGGTCAGATTGTTTAGTCGTCTTGTATTTTGGAAAGTATACAAGGGCCTCCATGTGCATGAAGCAAAACACGCAGTAGTTACCAACTTAATCTTTCGACAGCGTGAAAGCATTGGTTCAGCTGTGTTTGTGAAACGAGAAACATGAATAAGTGTTCAGCTAAATTGGCTGATGAGCATGATCAGAAACAAACATCCACAGTAACTGTATTTGTCATTCAGTCAAAGAAAGCAATTTGCTAAATACGTGTCTTCCTCTCCTCTGCTAATGATTACATAGCTTCACCGTCTCGAAAGAAGCACTTGTGCTATTTTATAAGAAAATCACGAATTGCACTAGACGGCGCAACGATTTTGTGACCTTTTGCAAATTGAAACTAATGATAAGCATTTTCATGAAGGATTATTAGTTGCGTTGAAGGTTGATTAAATCCTGCTTGGGCCGGGCCAATTCACATTTTACATGCAATATTTCATCCGAAAATATATATTAGACATAGTAGTGTCTTGTAAGTAGTTTTACTTACAGTAAGAAAGTCAATACAAAATATGGCGATGTGCAATAATCTCAACAAACAAAGATAATGAAGTAATGTACTTACATATAATTATTTCATCGCGTGTTGTTATCCTACCTACGCGTATTACATACAAGCAAGTAAATATTAAAAAAATTCTTGCTTTACATGTAAATATGTTCATATTAACTGCAAGAGACAAATGGAAACGACAGGAAGTACAAACCAAAAGTAAATAGTATAAATTCAATAATTTATGTCATTCCTGGTATCTTTAAATGTGACCCAATGGCAAAGTCTGTTTGGAAAGGAATAACTATTTGTCATGGCTTTTGCTATAGATATACAGCATAGTATCGACTATCCTCAGAAACAAATTCAAATTGGTGCAAAGTGAAAGGTAAGTGAATGGATCACTTAAAACAGTGATGACACCAGGTGTTCGCGAAAAGGGTAGGCGTGTCCCCATGATTAATTTAGTGCTTCATTTTCATATCAGCTTCTAAGAATACAATTAAGATGCTGTAGTTTCTGTTTATGAAATGTGTTTCAGGGGAGTCATTGCCTTCTGTATGATCATTTATTTCATATCAATGCCAAATTATTCGGTAAATACTTCTTGGACGATTGTCTTTAAAAATTAGAACTGTTAAGAATAAAAGGACAGTTTTAAAAAAGTTATAGGGGTATTAAATATATCGATAGCTTTAATAAAAATAGTTTTCAAAACAAGATATTTAAAGAAACAAAAAGGGCAAAAAGCTCACTGACAACGGTTTGGATGTTTTATTACAAGTAAACTACTGCGCCAATCTAAAAATATCATCTTTGTCAGACCACTCGATGAAAGCGTTATTTGCTATTTGACAACATTAACAAAATATCCTATATTACTTACACATCACATCTGTGGCTTACTTACCGAATGTGACTACGACCCGCGACCCAATACATGTCTTTCAGTACATGTGTACTCACGACTGATATGAAGAGCAGTGTACAGACAGTATCTGAACACCGTAAAAGAGTTACCCATACTCATGATATCGTCCTGAGTATATGGAACCAAATAATGGCCAATTGTAAACTAGAAAACTGACACCTGGTATTCATCAATACACTGATCCACCACTTTCGTATTGTACAAATCGCGTTCTTCAAATGGTTGTAGTTGCCTACCTTCACGAATATACCTCATTGTTTCGGGTCACCTGGATCTCAAATCATCTCTCTATTGTATCTCTGTGACAGTTAATTGGACCAGGTAGATTACCACTGTTCACCTGCCGGGACACGTCCAAACTGACACCTCTAGGTTACCACATGGGTAAACTACACATGCTTTTTGCCCTTGAAATTGGGACCAGCATTGTAAAGCACAACAAACTGTGGCCTGGTAATCTACGCTGATCTGCTGATGCTACGTCACACACAACTAGAGCTGTCTTCACACCTGACGGATACACGGCAGTGCAGCTGAGACGGTCTGGGATGACGTGGAGATACCATCCATAGTTTCTGGGATCAGGGAAATCCTCACGTGGCATCAACATGGGGGAGACAGGACTGGGCACAAAAACCCCTCTCAGCATTGATGGGGGACAGATATACGATTGTTTAAACAACCTGAGCGCTTTATGGGGACGGGATTCGTTCTAAGAAGGAGGATTACAGCAAATCCCGAGGCAAATAATCTGGTGGGCATCTGGAGAGCTGCTGGAGGGGACGAAGAGAGGTTTGGTAGCTCTGCAGGGACGGGGTATTTGAGGACTGCTTTGTTGCAAGTGTTTTTACGCAAGATGAAAGTTTGTTGCTGTGAGACTGGGAATGACAGGACATACGGCGTGTAACCACGTGGCGCACAGGAGGGATGCATGGGCGAAAGTAATCTACATCAAACGTTAATTTAGAGGACAAGGTTGGTTTAGACTGATGGCATCTGAGACTATTGTAACCAAACACAAGCAGATTAACACTAAAAAACACAGCAGATATTTTGAGCTCTCAAGAGACGTAGTTTCCAAAGATGGTTCAGATCCTAGAAGGACACCATCAAAAGCTGAATGTGTAAATCGGTATTTCAATAGATGGGCACACACGCTATATATGCTCTGTAAGATCTGTGCTGAGCGTACTTCATGAGGTGACTCAACCACAACTGTGCCAGTAACAATAAGGACTACAACTAAATTTTATACTACAACTTTGAAGACGCGGATAGTTTTCTTTTGAGGGAAAAGACCTACAACCAACTGCGAGGTCAAGTCAACATGTATATGTCGTCATTGAGCCAAAATGAAAGTGTTACTTTTTACTATTCAGTGCCGAGGGTAAGCTGTATATTATTTCTTTGCTCAAAATAGACATATTAAGTCTAAGATTAAGACTAATAGAAATTAAGACTAATATTTGTTCTTCATGTATATTGATAAGGGTCGTGAGGTAATATTGACCACCTTGGGAATGGGGTGTTTTTTTCTGTCATTTATAACAAGTCAAGGGCAGAGGATAACTAATCTCGATTGTCTTCGGAAACCATTGGGCATAAAGTGCAAACTAGCGTTGAAAAATTTGAATGGAATACTGAAATTCATCAGGAATTCAGAAAAATTATACTTATGAATTTATTTTATCATTCTGTGTCAAATTTCGATTATTTTTTAATGATACACTAAATAATGTCATGGCATTACATGTATGTGTGTGTGCACGTGCAGGTATGTGCGTGTGTGTGTGTGTGTGCGCGCGCGTACGTGCCTGTGTGTGTATGCGTGGGTGCGTGCGTGCGGGTGTACTGAGGGAGGGGGAGGGGATATGGAGATAAATAGTTTTCTTAAGAAAATCTCCTGGGTGTCTTTAAGTCTTTATTGCCCAACATTATCCTTACCGCCCGCTCATTATGCCAGTTGATGTTGAAAAAATACATATATAATGAGATAAAAAAAAAGTTCAGCTTCAAACATTCATTGTCTGGCAAATATTCAGTAATGTTCACAAGACATCACGACAATGTTTCACTACCATTTTCTAAATTCCCGTTTTGCGACAGAAGGCCAATGAGCAACGATACATCACAACTGGGTATTGACAGAGCTGTTGCACAAAGAACTAATGTTCTCCTAATACCACCTGTTTCCACTGCCATCTGGCAATCTGATGAACACATTGTGGAAACATTTAACTATTCAAGCCAGTGAACATACTCATTTCTTTTCAGGTCTGGTCAAGGTAGAAAACCAAGTGACAGGACATCGATTACATAATCCGGCATAAAATATATGCAGTAAACTACGGTTATAACGAACTCAAACGGACCACTGATGTTAGTTCGAAATAACCGTAGTTCGCTTTAAGCGTATTCGTTATAAAGGTAGTTTAAGGTAAAATCTGATATATCCAGCAGTTGATGTTACCAGTACTGTATTATAATCTCCATGTTTCAAGAGTGAGTGAG
>VKKT01006168.1:15929-32190 GCA_008038995.1 Haliotis laevigata | reverse complement strand
CGTTAGAATCTCAGGTCAAGTCGTTACGACACAGGTCAACGCGATACGACACTCGTGTGAGTGTGAGATTAGTATGCAACTAGCTATACGTTGACCACGTGGGTAATAAAGACACATACATTCCACACAATAAAAACACTGGGACACAGTATTTGAGCAAATATTGTTTGGAGTTCCAATTTTTCCTGGACAGTCTCACATCCGTAACGGTGGCGAGGAGAGAGAGTGGTAGTGGCTACGAGCCCTGGAATCAGAGGTGTGTGAACAAAGCAAACATATAAACATTATTTGGCATTGAAACTTAATTTCCGCATCATTACAAATCTACAAACTAATCTGTAGGGTTACCCTGTGTCTTTGTATTCTATGGTTCATAGCTATTCCAAAACATGCATACGGGAGACAATTTCATAATTATTATTTCCTCCCACTTTGCGATTGCTAATGTCATTTCAGGCAATAAAGTGTCAAATAATGTCAAGGTTCCTTCGGATCCAGTGATATCTCTTTAACAAATGTTCGCTTGGGAAGCCTAGAAAACTCAATTCGCCACATGGGGGCAATGTGTGAAGCATATTTCTAGTTTTCCCTGCTGTGGTATTGCGAGAAGCGGCGTAAAACTAAATTCACTCTTCTTACATATATCTGAATAACTCGTTGATTAGCTTGCGACTACCATCTTATCGTCAACTGCAACCAGAAGTTCTTATAAGTTTTTTGTTTCAACAGACCGACTAAACATAGAGTGTTTTGAGCCTAACAGTAACAGCAGCACAACTACTACTCCTTCAACAACCACCGTGACGCCTTCAACAACTTCGTCGACATCGAGGAGAAATGTTGTAACAACGACATCTCCAAAAACTACCAGGAGAATTACATCTACATCAACATCCCTGCCTACCACTCACACTGAAACATTACGTTCACCTGACACCACATCTCAAGGACAGCCCACATCCCCTCCAGGATCAACTGCAGGGACGAGGACTACTGAAGCTTCTACTGCTCAGTACCACAGGGCAGGATGTCATACGTGTAATGATGATTTTCCTGGTAGATGTTCTTTAAGATGGTTATTACTCATACGGTTCAAAGAGTGTCAGTCCTTTAGGATTTCACGGGTTCTTTGGTTTTACTGGAAAATAACTACACATGAGAGCACAGTTACTTCACAGATAGAGAAAGCGAGAAAGTGTAATCCCAAATATAACATATGTTACATGACCACTTTCTGAAAGGCTTGTTTATTCAATTACTGTTTGACAGCATATCCAGTGCCGGCACGATTTTCTATGAGATACAATCTTATCTTATAATGTCTGTGTGTCAATCACTTACAAATATTGATAACACCAGGTATTTCGTGAGCATATCCCGTCACATGGTTAACAAGAATATTTAATACTGATATTTGTACGTGTCGGGGTTCATACCTATAACGTTCTCTTCAAACCAAATGAAATCAAATCTTTATTCCGGTACTGACAAGGCATCGGGTCTATAGTACAATCCAATATTCATTTAATATAAACAATTCATAACATTCTCTTAATATTCCGTCTTTCCAGTATTCAGTTGATAGGTCATTCAAATTAGTTACAATGACAAAAATATGTCCCAACACTGGTGAAAAGCATGTTTGATTGTCTCTTCAAACGCCATCGCACTGACTGAAGGTGTTACTGGTGTCACCATGAAATGATTTATATTTCTTTTACGTTGCAATCAGTGTGTAATCAGAAGAGGTGAGGAAAACCTCAAGTCATAAGAAGCAGGTAGTAGGTAACAAGTACAAACATGGGTAACCTGACTAACCTCCTGAGAAACCAATCGTCATAATTTGTATGCTATAAAACATCAGATGTGTCTGTGGATCACCCCGAAAGTACATATAGTGAGATGTATGAAGGCGATTGTGAGACCATTATGGGTTTTATTGCAGGTGGCATCTTTGCTGCTGGAGTTGCTACAGGCGCCGTGTTGGTCCTCACTGCTGGCGGACTGTACGTCGTCATATCAAGGTGGAGACAATAGAGCCAAATAAATCAAACCGTCATGTTCACATTTTATGTAATCAGTTGTAGGTTTAAAAGCACACACAGCAACCAGTATCAGGTAACAGTTCATATTGGTGAGCAATGTGTTACTTTAATTGAACATGATTGTGTTTCGTTACAGGCGACAATGGTGGACATCCCGCCGTCAGAAGACCGACGACATCCCAATCTCTGAAGCCCATCCCACCTACTCTGGGTTCACATCCAGAACAGAGGAGCCCATAAACACCTACGACAAAATAGATCCAAAACCTTCCAAGAGGACGCACAATCCATATATCAATGTGTCATAGATTAAGTAACTTGTTCTGCGCCAGGCTCTACCGGTTAATTTCAACATGTTGCACCCCTGGATACCACAAGTGAAATTCATAATTACTTGTAGAGAAGGGGCGTAAATCCCTGACAGTGATGTATGGAGGTGGTCATTTGTACGAGTAGTTTCGGGTGTAAGTCTCTGTCCATCATGTGTGGTAATGGACGTCTTTACGAATCGCCTCAGACTTCTGCCCATGAGGCATGGGTATGGACACCTTAACAAGTAGGTTCTAACGTAATCGCTATCAATGATGTGTGGATCTGGACATCTTTACGAGTAGGTTCGGGTGTAAGTCCGTGTCAGTGATGAGTGGATATGGAGATCATTTTGAGTAGATTCGAATATGCAACTCAGCATCAATGGTGATGATGCGGATATGCTCTTCGTAAACGTGGACTCGGGGCCTACCTTTCGCTGTATATTGTGTTGTGATAAACATTCATCTTTATGTGTATATATTGACCTTAGCCTCGCTTTGTGTAGAATGGATATCTTACCATTCCGGTACATGAATATCTAACATAAAATTGAGTTGGCACATTGTACGATGCGGGAATTATTTCAGGAACTTTGGCGTGATCAGCCACAGCCAATATGTGTAACATACTTTTAACTATTGGAAACAACAAAGGGTTTGATAGTGATACACATGCTGATAAATATCAAAGGATATTGAAGGTAAAACATATTGATGCCAACCTTCATATCATAAAGAACATGCAAAAATTAAATCTGGGGTAATCAGTGGACTTTGCATTGATACTACATTGTATATTTTCAATCAGTGTGTTTGTTTTGCCCAGCGTCTTAGTCAGTTGTTAGTCTATTAACTCTTTATCTGTTGGGTCACCGCCTGGAGATAATGAAATATAGTATGTTCATTGAACACACTAAGCCTCGTGCCATGGTGTTAGTCGGTGTTAAACATTATGAGACAAAAGAGAGAAACGTATGGTCAATTCGTCCAAGTCATGACAAGGGTTTGTCAACTCCTCACCATACACCTTAGTTTGAATAGCCTCTTGTGGTGTACACGCCCAATGTGTTGAATGATAGCAAAATGAGCACGTTATGGTATTAAAAACGTATTCCTTCACATTTGTTCTTATTCTCTTACATCCATGAATCCTGTTATGTGTTGAAGTTCGAGAATGAAATCCTCGAATGTTCTGTGCATTAAAAGAATGTACCACTTCTAAACCGGGAAATCGTTGCATCATATGTCAGTTACATTGCAGTCTCTGTGTTATGGTAATGTGAGAAGAAATCCTTAACATACATATGCTACCCATGACAAACAAGGCCATAATAGAAACCTGTTATAAGACGCTTAACAGGTAGGAAGCATGGCAAAGATGCATCCCGAATTATTATAATACTGAACCAACTTAAAGCATGCTCGGTGCCATATGTGGCCAATAATTGCGGAACTAAGTCACAGAAACCATTTGTTAACGTTTGCTTTTTTACGTATGAGACCAAATTAACATCACCTTTTATGTTCACAAATATGTATACAGAACCTTAATATATAGTCATACTTGTACAATCGACCCCGCTTTTAGCGGAGATTTCTTATGGACGTGGAAAGGGGTTTGTCGCTTTAATTTACATGTCTACGAATTGAAATCTAGTACAGTGTAATCAATGCCTGTGGTACGATGCGAGTAAATGAATCATCTTAAGTGTCATAATACCCCTGCTCACCATTTCATTCCCTGGTTAAATGGTCAAACCTCTTTAAAAACCACCATCATCTCACTGTAATATTATTTCGTCCAGCTTTAATAGAACAAACAAAGATACGTACAATACATTCGCTGTTCACGCAAGAACAGATTTTATGTGTCTGTAACATACTTGTTATGAAACAGATACAATGACTGTGACGGCCATTCTTGTTCCAGTTATCTACTTCTTCATCATCAAGTGTGGACATTTCATATATTGTATTGTTTCCATATTCATATTCAGTTTGAACAGTATGTATGATATATGATGACATTGTCTAGAAACTATTTCCTGCCATGTCAACTTGTGCATAAGAATAAAAAAACGCCACTAAATATCTTCATGTCAATACCAACGAAGGTTCCTTCATGACTTTTCACTGTTACGTATTTCAGCCCAGATACAGGGCATCCTGCCGTAAGTGTTCTGCTGCTGACATCCCTATGTCTCCTGCCCATCCCACATATGTTGGCTTCATTGAGAGAACAGAGGAACCAGCCAACAAATATGACAGATTTATTCCAGAGGATGTCATCAACAACCCCTACACCAAAGAATAACTGACACAAATATACATTGGGCGCTGTTACTAGTGACTACTATTGACTCTATTGATAATTCACAACTAAGTACTGACATTCTCCTTTGTTCAAGTCAAGTTCAAGCGTGTATGTTTAGTCATGTGCGAGTGAGTGAGTTTAGTTTTACGCCGCACTCAGCAATATTCAAGCTATATGGCGGCGGTCTATACATAATCGTATCTGGACCAGACAACCCAGTGATCAACAGCATGAGCATCCAGCTGCGCAATTGGGAACCGATGACATGTATCAACCAAGTCAGCGAGCCTTACCACTCGATCCCGTTAGTCGACTCTTACGACAAGCATAGGTTACTGAAGATCAATATTCTAACCCGGACCTTCACGGGTAGTATAGTCATGTGCAGTGAGGTGGTACTAATGTTCATATATCTGAACAAACAGTACACCATATTAAAAACATTTTATGGTGTATGATGCTCAAGCACAAAAGTTAAACGTTGCATTGACACTTCATTGCATTGATATTGTGACAATATACGCTGTAGAAATCTACCATTCACACAATATTTTGCAGGGTGGTTGTTGAAATATATACCAGGTGTGTGCTTGTAAACACATACCTTGTCATGTCACTCAATGCCAAAATGAATTCACAACTTGTAGTGGTGTCTGTCTGTGATTTGGATGAGAATACGTCATGCGTCTGCCAGCCTACGTGAGCATGTGACCAGAAACCTGTTTGTTCTTTCTCCATTGCTCTTCAAAATACTGTTTAAAGTACAACAATCTCGCAAAGGAAGCGCTTCCTTCGGTCTTCTGGTCGCGTTTGTTGTCATAGAATATCAGTCACATGGTCCTCTGATTACATATACACCAGTTCCATATATGTTAGCCATATAGGTTTGTATTCATGGAAAGATTCTGGTGACATTAGAAATTCTTAATGTCATAAATATGCAATCAAATCAACACCACATCTTTATCTATTCCTTCAGGTAAAGATATAGGTACACAGCAACCCATGTTTGAAACGAGTCGATTATATGTCTCAGTGATTTGTTTGATTCTACGTCATCATATTCTAACTTGTAGTTTAATGATAGTAATCACCGCATTGTCCAGTCGATAACTTACAGAGTGCCACCATGCAGCTGAAATATTGCCGGGTGCATTGTTAAACAACTAACTGACACTACACGTTTTCCGACAACCTTTTGAATAACAGAAACGGCCTGCCCATAGTGATCAGTAGCCTAGAAATATAAACCTGACTACCGGCAACAGGCATATAAGGTGACCAAGCTAACACTTTGAAATATTGCATGAAGATGAGGTAACAAAGAATACATACCCACACTCGCACTGGAGTTGATTTACTGTGTGAGTTTGAATGTTACTTTTCATATGTTTATGTATATAAACATCTACATGACCATGTAGTCATGGCACCTTGCTTCCCGACTGTCTCTCAATCCTGATTTATGATAACATATTTCAACATATTAATGCTTCAAGAGGGTAATTACTAAATTACAAAGTTACCTCTACCTGGTGAGGCCCGTTTTACCATTCAGCTATATCCCATTCATGATGCAACACATTGGAACATATATATGTTTCAAATGTAGACTGACTGAACTAAAAGGATAAGAGCACAACGTGAAGCATTTTACGTTTGCCTGACATCTTTCATTTTTCATTCATTACAATACATATGTATTGAGTGTAGAATATCTGAACAAAAACAGGTATAATACCTACGTGGACGAAACTGAATGCGAGACATTCGACGTTTGAAGATTGTTTCTTGTGCAGATTTGTATCGGTTTGATGAGATTACATATCATTAATATTGACATGATCATGGACAATGTGTATGTCTTAAACATCAACACATAAACATCTTGACACATATGACTCGAATTTGATATATATGTATGACATAATAAGACAAACTTCAGCAGGTGATACATACATTACCATATGCATCACCCATGTCATGGTATCCCAGTTGCAAACATGCAGACCGTTACTCATGCTATCAATCATTGGATTTCTTGTCCAGTTCATTTTTGTACAGACCGTCGTCCTAAAGCTGGAAATTTGCGAACGAAAAACGCCATCTCTCTTAGTGCAGCAGTTTATAACATCTGCTGAAGATATTCGTGAATAATTTACATCAAATTTGCTAATGGTTTACCTACTATATCCAGATACAAACTGGTTATCTCCTGTTACCTAAATACACATAACATGGCTTTTCTCACCATCCCATTTCAAAGATTAAATGTTACTCATAAAATGTAGTTGATTTCGGCCAGACTGGTCCAGAAATACAAAACGTAAACCTAACACTGCACTCAGTTTGTCGCTACGCCGAAATTATTAACCTGAGCGATTCACTTGCGACGATAGTGCGGACTGACAAAACTTGTGAGTTTAGTTTTACAGCGCTTTAAACAATATTCCACCAATATCGCGGTGGTGACACAAGAATTGGGCTTCACACATTGTACAGATGTAAGGAATCGAACCCGTGTCTTCGGCGTGACGAGCGAATGTTTTCACCACTTGGCTACCCCACCGCCCCACACTCATGTGACACTATTTAACACATATTGGTGGTACTGGTTACGGAACAGAAGTTACTTCTTGGTTGCAGATGAATGTACATGTAATATGTATGATTCTCAAATGTGATTCAGTCTCGAATAACAAAGTTTCATTGTAATTATTCCTTTCATGTGAACTGACACACAAATATGATTTTGGTTAGCCTCCAAAGAGTAATTCACTTCCTGGTTCCATATGAATACGGCCTGCATACTTTTCAAAGGAGGGTACATCTAAATTTAGATTATCATGGACGTCTTGTTCAATTTGGCTGTCCTCACGCTACCGGTAGTAATCTCAGGTAAGACTAACTGTATATATTACAGGTGTGAAACTGAAAGGCAGACTTGCGTGTCAGTTACCTACATAAGTCGTTATTTAAAATCTGTATGTACTGCGTTAGTGTGTATCCCAATACTGTATGTATTAAGTTGGTTGTGTGCAATCGAACATTTGAGTGTCAAATGACGTACGATAGCCGTTGTTTGCCATCTATATGTACTGCCTATGTACGATATCATTTATGCACTGGGCTATGTGTATATGTGTACTCTATCTATAAAACATGTGATAATACGTCCGAGTTGCCCATGAATACATATATGGTATTCCCAGCAATCATTGATAAAGTTGTTTCGGCAAATATCTTATACATGTTTATAAACTATTGAAGTTTTACTTCCATGAATATGTTGAGATATGATTCTCTGAAGTCTAAGTGTCTTTACATTAGTTTGGGAGACGTACGTACCCTGCAATACTCTACTGAGTGCACCCAGATATACTACCAATCAAAGTTTGTAGGAAATCGTTTGACAGCGTGCCCCGATATTCGACCACTTTTTTCTCTATATCCTCAATATTTCTAAGTCTTTTGGGGTTTCTTCTGTCCTTCATTTCATCCCATAACAGGTACACACTTTTCATTGAAGAGTTCATCACAGTACACATTTTACGTACACGGTAATGAATCCTTTGTTTTGTTTGGTCAGAAAACATGGTAAGAACTACAATTTACATGCATGTTAGATCGCTGTTGGTCACAACATGGAACCTATGGAAGGCTATGACAAAATGATTTTCTTCTCTCCAAGGACTACAGACATGCTCCTCGGGGACAGACACAAGCTCCACTCAAATCCCGCTGGATGTGTCTACCACACAGATCAACACAAAGGGAGGGATGTGTTCCTGTAGACTGACTGTGTCTAAGACAACGCAGGTGGACATGTTCACCGTTAGCTGGTCACCACAGTGTGACACATACATGACTATACCGAAGTGGAGGCACAGTACACAGTGTACAAATGGTGTTATACGAACTCCACCTGCACAGACTCACAATGTCACCACTGGTGAGGAGATCTGGATCCTGGTGGTGGCTACAAAATATGGAGCCTACCGACTGTCAGGACAGCTGCAGTTCAAGGCGAAGCAACGGTCAGGTGAGACATGTTGCCTTAAGTGCGATCGATATATCTACACATGATTGATAATGTTGATTGACAACAAGAAGTGTATTACTTATGCTTATTTTGATTAAGATGCATACATTCCATATAAAAAGTAAAACAGTTACACATTGTTGAGCAAATATTGTTTCAATTTTACCTGGACAGTCTCGAACCCTTAAACGGTGACGAGGAGCGACAGTGCTTGTGTCTGGAATCGGAGGTGTGTGAACAAAATTAGCATATACTCGTCAACAAAAAGTAGGGAAACCTGAACTTTCAGTTTGGATAGGAGGTATAAACCTTAAGAAACCTTTTAAAGACAGACATCTTATGAACACACCACCATTTCTCTTTATCACTACCCCTAAACACAACGCATGGGAATGCACGTGCACAACGCAGCCGCCCAATACGCGTCCATGGGGTGTCATTTTTTATTTTGACGGTTTTCAAGGTCGGCAAATCACTGTACACCATTAATTTTGACAAGCATATCGCATCAAATAGATGTGCTTATTTCTAGCCATTTTCTTTTTAAATGAAAAACGTAGACATGCAAATTCCACGTCATACTCCAACAATCTTTCAAGAGAGACTACTGTACAAACAACTATGGTCTTTAATAAGTGCAAGTGGTGATGCACTCTAAAACATTCATTATTATCATATCAACACTGATTGACTCAGATATATCTGCCAATGTTTCCAATCTTAAATTGAAAATGAAGTTCCCCTACCTTTTTAAGAGTATATAAAGATTTTTGGACATTGAAACTTAAATTCCGCATCATCACAAATCTACAAACTGTAATCTTTAGGAATTACTTGTTTCCATGTATTCAATGACTCTCATCTATTCTAAAACATGCATCTGCATATTCCTTTCAGTTTGCGATTGGTCGTGTCATGTCAGGCACTACGCTTCCAGTGAAACCTTTCTCACAAATGCTCGTTACGGTAAAAAGAGTTGTTAAAACGTTCGCTTGTCACACCGAAGACCCGAGTTCGATTCCCCACATGGTACAATGTGTGAAGCCCACTTCTGGCGTCCCCCGCCGTGATTTTCATTGAATGATGCCAAAAGCGGCTTAAAACTAAACTCACTCTTCTAACATAAAGAGAAATATGAATACACAGTCAACTCGTTGATTTGCGTACGACTACCATCTCCTTGTCAACTGCATCTAATAATACTGATAATAAGTGTTTTGCATCAAGAGCCCAGCTAAATATGGAGTGTTTTGAGCATGATACGAACAGCAGCACAACTACTACTACTTCAACAACATTGGCTTCAACAACTTCGGCGACACCGAGGAGAAATGTTGTAACAACCACGTCTCCCCTTCCAACAACTACAAAGAGAATGACATCTACATCTATATCCGCACCTCCCACTCACACTGAAACATTACGTTCACCTGACACCACAGCTCAAGAACAGCCCACATTCCCTACTGGGTCAACTGCAGGGACAAAGAGTACTGACGCTTCTTCAACGGGATGCCAAACGTGTACTGATGATTTTCCAGGTACATATTCTTTAAGATGTTTGTTACTGTTCAAAGAGTGTCAGCTCAGTTTTACTGGAAAATGACTACATGAACGCACAATGACAGATAAATTTTATACTTTACTGAGAAAGTGTAATCCCAAGTATAACATATGTTCAGATCTGATATGTTTTCAAACGTCATACAGCTGTAATACTGCTGAAACAAATCTGTTCATGATATGGTCACTATTATACAATCGACTCTGCTTGTGGCAGAGATTTCTTATGAATATGGAGAGTGTTGTGTCGCTTCTACTTGCATGGCCAGCTTCTGAAAGGGTTCTTTATTCAATTACAGTTTGACAGCATGTCCAGTGCCGGGACGATTTTCTATGAGATAGAATCTCTTCTTACAATGTGTGTGAGAATCACTAACAAATATTGATAACACCAGGTATTTGGTGAGCATATCCCGCCACATGGTTCACAAAAATACTGATATTTATACGTGTCGTCATTCATGACTATAACGTTCACTTCAAAACAAATGAAATCAAATCTTTATTCCAGTACTCACAAGGCATCGGGTCTATAGTACAATCCATTATTAATACAATAAAAACGATTCATAACATTCTCTTAATATTCGTCTTTACAGTATTCAGTTGATAGGTTATTCAAATTAGTTTTATCAACACAATGAAAAAAATATGTCCCTACACTGGTGAAAAGCATGTTTGATTGTCCCTCGAAACTTCATCGCACTGACTGAATGTGTTACTGGTGTCACCATGAAGTGGTTCTATCATATTTCACTCACGTTGCAATCAGTGTGTAATCAGGATATGTGAGGAAAACCTTAAGTGATAAGAAACAGGAAGTAGGTAACAAGAACAAGTATGGGTAACCTCCTGACAAACCAAAGGTCATAATCTCTATGTTATACAACTTCAGATGTGTCTGTGGATCATCCCGAATGTCCATATAGTGAGATGTAATGTTGGTGATTGTGAGTCCGATGTGGGTTTTATTGCAGGTGGCATCTTTGCTGCTGGAGTTGCTACAGGCGCCGTGTTGGTCCTCACTGCTGGCGGACTGTACACCGTCATATCAAGGTGGAGACAATAGAGTTAAATACATCTAAACATCCTGTTCAAATATTGTGTCATCAACACAATGGTAGAAGGCTGAAATCAAATCTTTAACGATATCAGATAACAGTTGACACTGGTGAACAATATGTTGCTTTGATTAAATCAGTTGTTTTGTTACAGGCGAAAATGGTGGACATCCCGCCATCAGAAGACCGACGACATCCCAATCTCTGAAGCCCATCCCACCTACTCTGGGTTCACATCCAGAACAGAGGAGCCCATAAACACCTACGACAAAATAGACCCAAAACCCTCCAAGGGTACGGAAAATCCATATATCAATGTATCATAGATAAAGCAATTTGTTCAGCGTCATGTGCTAGCGGCTAAGTCCAGATGTCGTACCCCTGGGTATCGCAATTACTTGAAATTTCTCATTACTAGTAGAGCAAGGGTGTAAGACTCTATCAGTGATGTGTTGATATGGACACCTTTACGAGTAGGCTCTGGCGTAATTCTATGACAACATGTGGATATCGACATCTTTATGTGGATATGCTCTTCGTATAAGTGGATCTGATGCCCACGTTTCCCTGTATGTTGTGTTGTTATGTTGACCTAAAAAGATTAAGCCTCCCTTCGTGTAGAATGAATACAGAACTGCGTGCCTTCACACATTGTATCGATGTTGTAAATGATATCTAGACCTCTAGCGTGATAAATAAATGAAAGTTTATATAACGTATTTATTCAAACAGCAAAACGCCTCACAGTGATACATATGATTATAAAAGCATAATAATGCATTGATGTCAACCTCTATATTACAAAAAAACATTCAAAGACATTTATAATGGTTTGCTTGTTACAAACTATGATTGGAACATTTGCAAAATTGACATCGGGCGTTCCTCTCATTTTGATCTGAACCTACCAACCGTAGTGTAAAAGTACACTATGTACTCCATGCCAGTATTTACCCATCTCTAGTGACACGGAAAGGACATTACAGAAACACTTCCTCTAGAGGTAATTCGACACTTAGGAGTGAACATAATCCATGTAGAGGAGAAAACATCACAAAAAATAAACACTGTATATAGATGTCTGTTCTTCTCTCCTATTTTGTCACCTGTACATGCATATATGCCATGTTCTTACTGTGGCAACAATAAAAATAAATAATGTAATATGTTCAATACACAGTAGAAAGGATATGTTAAAAAAGTAATACTTTTTTTTCATGGATTTACATGCTTTTAGTGTTTAGCTTCTCGAAAAGACATGTAATTACATTGAAATTTGAATCTGTAGTGGTTCATTACCAATGTGAAGCGGCACTGCGGTCCATTTGACTTTTGGTAGAGTGGACTAGAAGTAATAAAACTGTGCTTATATTGTAAAAAAAAAAAGGACACTGGACTGTCTTTGCAGGTAAATTGGCTAAATTGTCTAAGGATAACAAAGGCACTTGCTTATTCTACACACTCAGGTTTCATGTCAGACTAGCCTGGTTGGTTAAGCATAACATGAACACAGTCCCAAACGACTTCTACTTCACGATGTGTTGTGTACATATCTAGGATTTATTGTTTCTAAGAGATCTGCCATGATCTTTCCCATCATGCATATGACAGACTGTTTTCAATTAAACTGAATTAGTGAAACGGATATTGGGGTGATACATTTTGGAAATGCACCAGATTCCATTTGGGGCATATTTATGTGAGCCCTTTTTTTTGTATTATTAATATTCATCACATATCTCTGAACCGACTGCATGATATACCCAACATGTTTAATAATAGCAAACTGGGTACATTACAGTAACAAAGAAATAATAACTTTTTCTCTTATTTTCTTACATACATGACGCTTTGTGTGTGTTGAAGTTTGAAAATGAAATCTATATCTTCTAGATGTAAAGTTCACAAGCATGTACATGTATTCACACCCTTTTAACACTGCAGTCACAATCCTTATTCTATGACTGAATTTAGAACAGGTCCCATGCAACCAATGCTTTCATTGTACATTGTACGAGGTGAGTAAATGCAACAATGAAACCATACTTATATCTTTATTTTCACTGGTTTGTGTTGTCAAGACTAGATCATTGACAAGCCGCCATCATATCCCTGTAATATAATTTTGTCCATTCTTCATAAATATACTATAAAAAAAATATACAAAAAGTGCACAGATGACAAAATATGCGTGTGCATATATATATGTCTGTTATAGTGGTTGATTAAATTCATTCTCTGAGGAATGGCAGAGTATGTTGTTACAGAATATTTGGTCTTGTAATTAGGTATTCAATAATTCAACATATAAACACATTCAGATCACATTACAAATTAGATGTGACTAAAGTTGCCTAATTGACTTGGTTGATTGCAGGTTATCTTATTCCAAAATTCATAAATTGATTATCATGATGTCAATCACTGGACTTGTCTGGTCCAGTCTTGATGATTTAAGGAACTGACTGACTGAGTGAGTTTGGTTTTACGCTGGTTTTAGCAATATTCCAGCAACATCGCGGCGGGGGACACCAGAAATGGGCTTCACACATTGTACCCATGTGAGGATTCGAACCCGGGTCTTCAGCGTGACGAGCCAACGATTTAACCACTAGGCTACCCCACCGCCGGTGAATTAAGGAACACCATCATAAAGCTGAAATACTGATGAGTGAAATTTTCAAAAACAAAACAATTCAAATCATGTAACAACATCTTCAGACAATCTAAAAACTGATCTGAAACTTATTTTAGCAAATTATTGTTCCCACCTACGAACCAGTATTTTAACCTATGTGAGAATATACTAACACTGCTTACTTGTATCTATGATCAGTAACCTACATACAACAATTGTTACATATAATACCTACAGCAGACAGGGTAGATAAGGTAACCAAAGCAACACTGTAATACATTACAGGAATATGAGGCAACACACAAAACATTAACAATATTTGAGTTGATTCACAACAATGATAATAAATACATGTGAGAGTCTATTTTGAAAATTCTGGTCCTATGATCAATGTCTGATTCATGGTTGGTTTCTCTACATACCTCTGTAGTCATGTTACCATGCAGTCCTGGCATAACATGTGTCAATGCTGACGGCTAATTTCAGATTAACCCTCAATGTCTTGTATCCTTGTACTTTAACTGCTGAAAACGATGACATCGAGAATCATTATACCATAACAGTTTTTGTTTGGGTGACCCTCTCAACGAAACTCAGATTAAAAGATGATTACTGTAATTACCTGAATAAGAAATCAGTGATTGATATAATAAGGAACTTATGATGACGAAGAATTCACCCAGTCACAAAAGCTGACTACACAATCCATCTCGTTGATTGTGTGACAGACATAGGTTAGTGGGTGCATATTCTTACTGACACAGTCCTCACACACAAGAAAATATGCATAAAGTAATCTGTAATGACAGTGATTAGTTCATGAACGAAGCAAACATGTTTTGTTTTTAAAAGGAACAATATCTATCTGTTAAGTTCAATACATAAGACAAGAAATGAAAAAGAAATGCCTTCAGATGGTCCTCTCAAACGCTTTTACACAACAAAAGTCATCCATATATATGCATGATTGTGGGCGAGGTGAGGTGATGATGAAATGTGGAATAATGTCCGATTCAAGATCTGCAGCTACAATATATTAGCATGTGTGGTAGTAGGGATGCTGATTCTATTAGTCTGGACAAATGCCTGTTTTATAGTGGTAGCATGCCCTTGTTTTAAGGTGGAGCACCAGGCAGGATAACATCAAGTAACACCATTTAATCATGTTTTATATTAATCAGGCATACTCTATCCACTAGATCCTGGAGGTGGTCTTCCTTGTACATATAGCTGGATGCCGATTCAGGCCCAAAACAACAAACCATATTGAAGAAGTTGTAAAATGCCTAAAAGGCTCCATGAGCACAAAACCCCTGCATGCAATTAATGAGCTCATCACCTTTCAACTTGAGGAAAACGGAATCAATGGAATAGAAAACTAAAAAAGACACAGTGACTGCACAATGGTAATTATCAAAACACCTCTACTATTGTCCAAACCCATCAACTGATTGACAATGACAATTACATATAACTACTATGGATACCCCACCTTAATCAATCATATGTTACTACATGTATTATCAGTCTACAATATTAGCTGGTGGCTGTACTTTAGTGGTGGTCCGATTAATTAAAATAATCGAAGATTGGTCGCAGTGACTAAATGACTAAGCAATCAGACATGTTTTCTCATAATCGAACACGACCAATCTTTGAACACTTGTTTGCATTAACAATATTTTTCACAAGGCTGGTTTTGTCTGTGTCATTAAATTTACATTTCATAAGCACTTCATGTACAAGCTCTTTCCAAGTCATGATTGAATTTATCTTAAAGAATCCAGGAAATATGTGTTCCAAACATACTAATCATAATTTAAATATGCATAATTTGCAAATGGACTTTAAGCAATTTGAAAAAAACCCAAATTACTACATGTTTTTTCTTTATTCTTGTGTGCATTAACAAAACTAACAGGAACATTTGATAAATGACGCTAACCAATTATTTTCGATGATTGATCGGTTGTAATGAACCAATCATCAATTATTACATTTTAACCAATTCCCAACACTACTGTACTTCAGTTGTGGGTTTATACCAATAAATATTTTGAATTACAACTATGAGGATACTGAACTGAACATTATCCTGACACAGTGACATGGCACATGGGTCACACTATACAATTGTTTGGACATACCATTAATGACCAGCAATAAAAACAGAGATATTTTCTTCTTTTTATATTTTGTCATGTTTCAATCCAACATAACTCAGTAGTCTAATATTTATTGAAACACAAAACAAAAACCAATTATCATTACAGTATACATAACAGTG
>VKKT01006163.1:30799-41395 GCA_008038995.1 Haliotis laevigata | reverse complement strand
ATTCTGACTCATGACTGCCTCTACAACGATAACTTTCCCGACTATCTCAAACATCTCGTCTCTGTATATGTACCTCAGTGAAGTCTCCGATCCTCCTCTGACTCTCTCCTCACGCAACACAGATCTCCAAATCATATGTCTGACCAAGCTTTTTCCTTTGCCAGTCCTAAACTGTGGAACTATCTTCCAAAGGAAATCAGGAACACTTCATTGAAAGAAACTTTTAAATCTCTGCTAAAGACCCATCTATTCACTGCTGCCTTTCTGTAAAAGTTATATGAACTATTTCATTCCCCAATATTGTCACAGCACCACTGAGCATCTCTATGGTGGATATTAGGTGCTATATAAATACATTATGTTTAAAGATAGTATGCAGCAGAGAGGGATCGGGTGATCCTGGCACAGTCTACCTGGTAAGGCTCATCATCAGCTCAGGGCCCTTGCCCCCTCTACACACAGCCCAGACTGTGAATGGGACTTCTGCCAGGAAACACTTCCTAGTCTACCCCACCAAGAACTTTTCGGAGATTATGTAGACTCCCCAACACTGCAGCCTTCTGCATTACCCAGAGTGTCAGATCTCCTGATCTGCACCAAGAGATCAGGAGGTACCAAACCAAGGGCACCGAGCCTGGGTGGCCTGACGGATGCAAGCGAGACATTTCAAAGGTGAAGTCCGCATATTTATCATGCTTTTCCTGATCTTGCCAATCACGTTGCTGTCAAAAGGGACAGAAAATTCAGTGACATAAATAAATTCATTGGCTTTATCAAAAAGGACAAGATCAGGTTTGTTGGCAGGAATTCTTCTTAGGCTGTATATGGGCCTATTCCACAGAAGTTTGACAGCATCATTTTCCATGACTGCCTAGACATGTTCAGGGTCGTACCATGGATGGACCTCGGAGTCAAAGCCACAGACATGGCGGAGATGGTAGTAAAAGCAACGAGCCATGCCATCATGTAGTTTAAGATATGATGTTTGTACCAAAGAAGGGCATCCACTGTCTAGGTGTTGGACAGTCTCTGTAAATTCATTACATTTTCGACATTTCATATTGATATTTTCTTTAAGAATCACATTTTGGCAATTACTAGTGGGAAGTGACTGGTCTTGAGCAGCAAAAAGGAAGACCTCAGTTTCACATTTAAGACCAGCCGACTTCATTCAGACGAAGGAGTCGGTTGGATTGCTATTGTGTTCCACACACTGCATGTATACACAATGCAATGGCTTCACAGAAAGCTTCTCCACAAAAGACCGACTCTTGGCAGACTTGGCGAATAACTTCACCTGGTTTACTCCCATCGCTGTACCATCCAGCAGTACAACGCCAACAAAATCAACCTCAAATTTCAGATTTTGTCCAACAACCTGGCACACTTAAAATAGCTGTGGAATTCCTTTCATCATGAGTCTTGACATGTATCACCAGAAGATCATCCGATGAATAAATATGTACACAATATAATTCTATCATGAAGAGCCTCCACATTAATCAAACCTTGACCTCCAGAATTGATTGGCACATGTAAACGATTCGGAGAGGAACGAGGGTTGTGGGCTCTGCTATAAGACCCTCTGGTCAGGCAGTCAAGACTCTGGATGTCTTGTTTTGTCCAATCACATACTCCAAAGGAATAAGAAAGGACTGGCACAGCAAAAGTATTGGTGGCTTTGAACTTGTTTCCGGCAGCTTCTCCCCCTTGTAACTTGACCGATCCATCATTCACTGCATTGCCGCATTTCAAGGCAAAGAATTTGTCGGAATGAGGTTCATGTGGACATCCATTCAAAGTTTTGGGTCTGCTGCCACTTGAACATTCTACCCATGCAAAAGTTCCTGATGGGCTCCAGTTGTGGGTTCAACTGGCTCATGGTGCTTGTGAATTGTAAGGCACTGGAGTTACTCCGTCAGGTAAGCATATGTTGGCATAGCATTTTCTCAATTCAGCTAAAGCAACTTGATCCATAGATGCATGGATTTTCAGGCGATCCTGTCTCCTCATCACAGTCGAGTAGTGTGTTTTTAAGATGGTTGGACCAAGATATTCTTGGTCAGCTTCTGTGCCTCGGCATGGGGCAAGTGCTCCCTCTACACGCAGACAGTGAATGGGACTTCTCCCAGGAAGCGCTGCCCAGTTGAACCCTCCAAGAACTTTCCGGGGAATATATAGACTCCCCAACACTACAGCCTTCTGCAATACCCAGAGTGTCAGAAGGGCTGTTTTCCCAGTGGAGAACCTGGGAAAATCCATGCAATCTGCCTTATTATAAATGTTATTATTATTATTCCGCTGTTTTTTGTTCCAGTCATAACTCAAGAACCAATGGTCAGAATCTTTTCACAAAAATCAACAAGATGCACCTGGTCCTGAATCCACTGCAACCTCAGCTGTCTTCCAGAAATCTGCTCTCGTTTCACAAATGCATTCTTCACTGTTTTTTAAAATCTGTTCATTATTTGTAGCCCTCAAATACATTTCAATCACCTGTACCTCAGACATCAGGTACATTTCAATCACCTGTACCTCAGACATCAGGTACATTTCAATCACCTGTACCTCAGACATCAGGTACATTTCAATCACCTGTACCTCAGATATCAGGTACATTTCAATCACCTGTACCTCAGACATCAGATACATTTCAATCACCTGTATCTCAAACATCAGGTACATTTCGATCACCTGTACTTCAGACATCAGGTACATTTCAATCACCTTTACCTCAGACATCAGGGACATTTCGACCAAATTTTGTATGTTCATGTAGACTATGATTGTCTGTTGTATAATCCAATTATTCAGCTAATGCCACCAAAGAGTAAGGGTTCCTGACAGTTGGAAGAACGGGTTCTTGTCCTCTAAGAACATTTCCCTATGCCACCAAATGATATTCTAAGATCCATGAATATGAGCTTTGATATAAATTGAATCCAAATCATATCACACATCCTGTTGTATCTGATATTGACTTCAACATCCTCAAAGGCTAACTTGGTATTAAGGGACCAATCGCATAAAGACCATGGAGCCTACATCACTGCTTGTGGCTATATTTCTTCTTGAACCTTTCTGCACATATCTGTGTTGTGGTGAACTGGTACCTTTGGATGATTTGGGATTTTGAAAAACAGTGAAATGCATTTTTGAAAAAGAAAAGAAATTATACAATTGCAATGAACCAAATGTAGCCATAGTCGTAATGATTTTTTGTCATTATATGGCTTATCTTTCAATATGGGGCGATGGGGTAGCCTAGTGGTTCACTCGTCACACCGAAGACGTGGGTTCGATTCCCACATGGGTCCAATGTGTAAAGCCCATTGCTGGTGTTCCCTGTCGTGATATTGCTGGAATATTGCTTAAAGCGGCGTAAAACCAAACTCACTCACTCATTACATATTTTTACTTGAAATTGGGGTCTTTAAGACATTATTTATACTAATGTTGTTCACAAATTATTACCTTTACGATGACATATTCCTGAAAAGTTCATTTGAGTTTCAGGTCCTTGTAGGTCTTCCTATTCAAATCATATTACATTTTAATGTTGATTTTCACTTGTCAACAATTATGCATAAAAGTCTGTTTGAATATCAATGCTGATCAGATCATTTTGTAAAGTGGCAATCCCTTTTTACTCTATATCCAGGTGAACTGCATTGCTATCACACATTTGTATCTAGCTCAGAATGTACCTTCTGATCATCAACTCTTTCTTGACAGTAATTGCTCTTTATATATACAGAGTCGTGCAAAAGTATTCGGACAAAATGGCGAAGTCTTATCGCTAGACCTGGAAGTTGGTAGTTCAAAATCATAAGATATTTTCTCTAAGAATGCGAGCAATGAACTGAAACCTACCAAATATTTAGCTAGGTGTCCTTCAGTCAGACAACATTCAATGATATTGATGTCTGGACTTTGAGCAGGCCATGACAATGTATTTATGTGATTTCTGGCCATTTATTGTTGCATTGATCTCGCTCGGTGCACCGGAGAATTGTCATCTTGAAAAATGTATATTCCTTCAGGAAATGCTGAGCGATAACTGGTCATAAATTATCTTCTAGGGTGTCTTGATACTTTGTGGCATTGATATTGCCATCAACAGCCATCAGGGTCCCAACTCAATGCCACGATGAGCATCCCCAAATCATAACTGAATACCGGGGGCAGTGATTTTGGGGTGACACAAAATCGTGTCTCCATCCTTCTTCTCATTTTCTCCAGATTTAAACAAGCCCATCCTGTCCAATCATTATCAACTGTCTTATTTCTTTACGCCACACAAACCGCTTCTTTCGGTTAATCTTCCTCACAAAAACCCTCTTCTTTGCAACAGGTGTGTGATTATCATTTTTGTGCAAATGAAATTGCAGAGTTCTTTTTGCCACTCGATCAGGTCAATTTTCATTGAATTTTCGAGTAATGTCTGCCAAAGTGTAACTTTTCCAATTTCCTGTCCTGCGGAGTGACAGTACAAGGTCAACCACTTCTCGGCTTGTTTTCTGTCGAATCTCGCACTAATAAACATTTAATAAAAGACCAGATGGTTGACCGAAGAGCATCAAGTAAGTTACTTATGTATCTTATAGGTTTTCCCTCCAAACGTAATTGTTTCACTACCTTTTTAATGTGGGGGATCAGTCCCTTACCCTTTTGACCAATCTTCAGTTCATGCTCTCGCAACGTAATGTAAACAAAGCAGATGACAACACACCCAAGTGGCCTAATGGATCACATGAATGACTGTTACTAAACATAATGTCAGTGCCATTTTTCATCATGATCGCCGATAATGCGAATTCAAAGTTGCGAAGTGATTCCGCAATAAAAAGAGGTCACCATTTTTTCCGAATACTTTTTGCATGACTCTGCATCTGTTGCATCATATAGTTAATATGCTAATTAGTTGTTTTTGTTTATTGTCTTTTATAGCTAAAGAATGCTGCAGCCAATGTACTTCGTGAAACCTGGTTAATATACAAATACACCAAATTGGTGAAAAAGGTGAATGGCAGTCGTGTGAGGTCGCATCAAAGAAAGTTTCTCCAGGCAATTCACAGGTATTTGAACTTCAAAACTTTGTTGTTTGTGTGTTAATGTTGAATTCTCAAAATAGATCAAGCAGCTATAGTTTTAAGTGTCACTTTGTCTGGTAACTAACATATTCCCTTTGGCAATGGCATCCCACTTCAACTCAACTACAATTCTAACTACGATCACATTCGAAAATCACATAGATTGATAGTGATACGAAAAATAGGCTTGGTAGAATATTTAAACATTCTTCAAATTGTCACCCTGTACAATGGAAGATGTCATGTAGATTTCCAAAACAGGACTTGGATGGTGTAGGTGAGAAAATATGCGAAAGATTGATTGGGATGAAATGAAATATTTGGGTGTATTTTAAACATTTACAGTTTGTCACCATTATTTTGAACCAGTTAAAGATTTTCAAGTAATTAAACCTGAGTAACAATGTTTATCTTCATCACAACTTTGGACTCCTTTTTGGCACATTCTAATTTAGGTGGCCAATTGCCCATGTTTATTTTTTTCAAAGCTGTTTGCATCATGGTAGAATTGAGCAATCAGTTCCAAATTAAGATAAAAGGTGTTTAATCTCCAGTTAGACGACTCAAATTTAAAAAAGGGTTTATCACCTATTTAACCAGTAGCATTTGTACTGAGAACTATTTCTTTCAATTTGACCACCACTTTCTTTTCTCACTTATTGGCAGACGACATGCAGACCTATTTCATGCTTGGACATTATTGGTGGTCAAGCAGTTTGTGTTCATGTTTGCAAGTGAAAAGCAGGCCACTTGTCAAACATTTACAAAAATGTCTGTAACTTTACGATTGAATATTTCAAGTAGTGAAAAAGAACCTTTATCTCACCTCACTCTTTAACAAAAATTAATTACATTCTCTGTATTGATCTTGATCTAATTACATTTTTGTTGACTGTTGCCTTGGTCAGAGTCACCAGAGTGAAATTGTGAAACTATCTTCACAACACAAAAATATTGGTAATGTAGAACTGGGTTCACTATCTTTGTCCATCATCCATCATAAGATCTTCATAATATAATGTACATGAAACATACATGAAACATACGAATGAGGCATTTACTGAACAGGGGGCTTTTGCTTTTCAACAATTTTTAATGAAAAGTTTTTCCTTTCCTAAGTATAGAGTTTGACTATAGTGTGTTTGCAGTGAAAACGTACCGATGAATTTCACTTTAAACAAAAAAGTAAATCAAATAAAGTGAAATTAAGATTGCGAATCCTCATAATTTTACCTTGCCAATTGAACATTTAAATTTCAAAATTTTATTCAAATTAGGATAAAAGTTGTTTAACGAATGATCATAGATTCAAATCGCTAGTACTGGTTTGTATTACAATGGGCTACGCGCAGTAGTTAGAACAGTTAAACAAATGCACGTGCGGTACGTGAAGACCGTTAACTTATAACAACCCTTGTCGTTTTCAGTGTTTCATTTGATGTGCATACCCCCTCAAAATACAAACCAATAATAGCCATGTGAAACTATGATCGTTTGTTAAACAACTTTTATCCTAAGCCGAATGAAATTTTGAGATTTAAATGTTCAATGGGCAAGGTAAAATCATGAGGATTCGCAGTCTTAATTTTACTTTATTTGTTTTACTTTTTGGTTTAAAGTGACATTCATCAGTACGTTTTCACTGCAAACAGACTATAGTTCGTATGAAAGTAGTAGTCCTGTCCAGAAAATATCTCCTAACCTGTGAAGTATTTATACGTGATAGAAAGGGACTGAACAAGGCCTTTTGCTATCCAGGAGTTTTAATTTTATTGTTAATATTTGCAAGGCAACAATTTGAACATTTAAATAGATGTAGCATTCATTTGTTGAGTATAATTCATGAAGGGTTCACTGTTTCATGATTAAACTTTGTATGCTGATGAGATATTCACTCTTGATTGGAATGCTTACCACATATATGTGTACATTCTCTTCTTAACTCAGTGCTTGGGTCACATAACTAACTGGAAATTTTGGAGAATTGTGACATTGGCCATTTACAACACAAAGTACCTCTTCCTTTCAAGTTCAAACAGAGCATGAAGTCCATGCTATGTGAGTTAAGGGCTTAACCACACTGCAGTGACCCTTAAGATCATTACACCTTAACGCAACTGCGCAGATATGGGATGAATTAGACAGAGTTAGGCAGAGAATCAGCAGTAATTATCCCTAACATGTCAGCAGGATTGGGCTGTCCTTCCACAAAGTGTCATGTGCAATATTGTGTATCACCTGAGACTCAATGTCAGATCTGTAAGGGACATTAGGAGGCCATGGTGTGTACGTACCACTTTGACAAATACATGCACTTCTAAATAATGTTTAAAGTACAAGTTGACCTTAGGTTCCATTTTAGATTTAAACTGTCAGCTTTATGTCACATTGATTTGTCTTCATTTGTGCATATCTGGAGTGTGAAGATGCTATGACCCAGGACTGTCAGGCGAGTGATGTCGAAGACAAACTTGCTACTTTCAAAGGATTCTAGTCAGTATTCTGGATGATCATGCACCACTGTGGCATAATGACCATATTAGAAAGAAGAAGCAACAGTCAAGAGCTGCTGAGAAAACGTGCAAATCAGGCTTGAAGTACACCACTAGATCTTCATAATAGCTAGAAATGATGTTAATTTTGCTCTAAGAAATGCTCTTTTGAAAGGAACCCAAAGAACAGTACTTCTTGAAAGTGATTATACTATTTAATTGGCCGATGAATTTGGATCTTTCTTCAATGAGAAATGCTGAAAATTAGGAACATTTAGGATAAGAAACATAATCATGACAAATCAGGATTTTTCTCTGATGTGGACACATTTTCCTGTGAGGAAATGCATAACATGTCTCATTGAAACTTGTCTCTCACACTGTCAAGAAAGCACCTCCTAAGACATCTCTCCATGACCCAGTTCCTGCTTGGTTATTCAAGGCCACTATGGATAATATTACACCTGTTCTTTGGGACATCATCAATGCTTCTATCTTGCCTGTAAGTTTCCAATTGTCACTCCACTACTGAAAAAACCCCCGGGTTTATCCAGACAACCTTTATAGCTATTGCCTTGTGTCTAATCTTTCTTTTGTGTCGGAGTGTCTTGAGAGGATAATAGCTTCACAGTTAAAGCAACATTTAAAACACAATAAACTTACATTTCATCTTACATGAAACATTTCAGTCTACAAAGAAGTCAAGTCAGAGTACTGAGAGAGGACTTGCGAGGGTTCACAATGATATCATAACATCCATGGGACAACAGAAAGCTACGCTTCTTGTGCTTTGGGATCAGTCATCTGCTTTTGACACTGTTGACCATATCATATTGCCACACAGTCTTACAGGACATTCTGCCCATCAGAGAAATTATCAAGAAACATTTTTTGAACTTCAAACTGTATGCTAATGATAATCAGCTTTATATTTCCTTCAAAACTGCAGAACCCTTTATCACCATCACAAAACCTCGAGCAGTGCATTGGATGAGTCTGAATTACCTCAAACTGAATGACGAGAAGAGAGAGTTTTTGATTCTCAGGTCAAGGCAACAAATCAGAAAACTTAATCATGGGTCCATTTGTCTTTGGATTGGCAAAACTACTGTTGCTTCAATTGCAAGCACTTGTAATCTTGGAGTCAGTTCTGATTAAGCAGTGACAATGGACAGTCACATCTCACTCATAAGTGGAGTATGTTTTCATTGCTTTGATAACATCAGCAAAGTTGGCCATCTCCTTGATACTCCAACAGCTAATAGTGCCTTGTGTCTTCCAGGCTGCTCTCTGTGTAAATTTTACTAACAAAGCCATAGCCAAGTTACAGCGAATTCAGAACTCTGCAGCTAGATGCATCTCAGAGATTCCTGGAACTGAACACATCTCTCCTGGTCTCAAAACATTACACTGACTTCCCATTTCACTTAGAATTTTCTTCAGGATCTGTATTTTATTACCCATATAGGAAGAATGACACAAAGTAGTATTTTTCCTGTAAGTTCTAAGGGAGGTTACACCTTTTGGTGAACATTGATTGACTGTCAGAAAATAAAACAACCAATCCACGTGTAGGGATATTGGAATTCCCTACATCGCGGGTTTCCTTATAGAAAATACTGTTTTCATTTAGCAATTTTTAGATAAAAACTGATATGGGTAACAAAAACAACAACCAACTCATGACTCGCCAAGGCTCGATAATTACGTAATTAATATAATTCAGGAAAGATAATCTGTCATTCCCAGTCACTTGTCTAAATTACCCATGACTGCCTCAACACTGATAACTATCATTTGTACCTTGACTTTATCTCCCTGTATTCTCCTGAACGTGAACTTTGATCCTCCAGTTGGGCTCTACTTAATCAGTCTCTGCCTTCTCAGTTTGCAGTCCCCAGTTCTGGAAGTCTCAGACCGGCAGTCCATGCATGATGTCTTGTCAGCAAGACAACCACATTGAGCTGTCTCATCTAACCACATTTCAGATTGCAAGTTTGACTGCTCGGAACTTTCCTGGCTTACGTCCAGTCAGTTCCAAGGCTGTGCAGAACCGACTAAGAGAGCATAACAGCAGGCCCCAACGGCCTGCAATACGTCCAATTCTACTCCGTCACTGATAGGCATGTCTTGCCTGGTGAAGACAGCATCTACAATACAGGTGACAAGATTGGGATGATGAGTCAAGATTTCATCTGGACAACTCAGATGGCAGGGCAAGGATGTACAGATGTTCAAGATTGACAGTTTGGTAGCGATAGCATTATGGTATGGGAAGTCATCACATCTCATGGTTGAACACAACTTGTCATTGTCAATGACAATCTGACAGGTCTGTGATACAGGGATGAGATCACTGGGCCTCATGTGCAGCAGTTCATTCAAGGACAGAAACATAACTTCACACTTCAGCAAGATAATGCCTGTCCACGTGTTGCTCATGTTGTGACACATTTCCTGAGACAGCAGAACATTCTGGTACTCCCCTGGACAGTTGTTTATTTGAACCTGTCCCCTATCAAGCATGCTTGGGATAAAATGGAGCAACATTTACGTCAAACCCAGAATCAACCATTGATGTTAGCTGAATTGGGTTCAGACAGAGAACATTACCAAAGCATTCTTCAATTGCTTAGTGTCGTCTATGCGTCGTCATTCTCAAGCCTGCATGAACGCTAATGGTAGACACACACGTTACTGAATTTGTGCACTGACTTTTGACACCATCTCTTCAAAGGTGTACAGATATGATACACTACAAAAATAAGTTGGTTTCCGGAACACTGAAACTGAGAAGAAACGACATGGAAACCACCATTTCCAGTTGGTTTCCATGTAGTTTCCTATAGTTTCATTATGGTTTCCATGAAAACTGAAACTGAATTTTGCACCATTTCCGGCTGGTTTCCAGTGCATTTCATTACCCACTCCTCCAAGCAAGATCCAGCAGGTTTCCGTGTTTTCGTTTATTGTAGGTTTCAACCTGGTTTCCGTTTTTTCGTTTATTGTAG
>VKKT01006162.1:3417-14345 GCA_008038995.1 Haliotis laevigata | reverse complement strand
TTGTGGTAGATGGGGATTCACTGGTATCTTCGAATTGTTGCTTGAGCTCTCAGTAAGTGATAAAACATGTCATAGTACAGCTTTTTGATCTCTTCCTTCTGTTGGGGTTTTAGATGTCAAATATGCCTGAATTGATGAGTTTTATAGAACTTTTAATGTAACTTGTTTGCTGAGAGTAGGGAGGTTGTTAGTTGAGATTGGTGATGCATGTATGCATGCTACAATTATTCTTTTAGGATGAGTCAAGAATGTATTTATTATTGTGGTTGGTTGGTTGGTTATTTAACGCTGCACTCAGCAATATTCCAGCTATATGACAGCGGCCTGTGAATAATCGAGTCTGTACCAGACAGTCTAGTGATCAACAGCATGAACATCGATACGATGACATGTTTCAATCAAGTCAGAGAGCCTAACCAACCAATTCCGTTTATCGCCTCTTACGACAAGCATGGCTTGCTGAAGACCAATTCTAGCCCGGATCTCCATGGGTTATTTATTATATCTTGAAACTCTTATTCAGCCACCATTTCTTTTGGATTGGGTCTTTTCTTCACATTTTCTATGACACATGTTTATAGTGTCTATTATTACTCGCCTGTAGAAGATACTGCAGTGTATTATTTTTACGGCGACATTACACTAGTGTAATACCGCTAGACGTATGACGCCATAATGGTTTGCAGTTATGACGTCACAATGCTAATACCTCTGTCACAATGGTATTAGACCTTGCTCGACTCGTGGAAAGCTGAAAGTCAATACACTTCGTAGGCAGTTTTTATCAGTTTATGTTTGAAAGTAATAAACAGAATACTAAACTCGCTTCTGTGAAATACATTTTTATTAAACTCGTGAAAGATTTAGCATTGAACTCACTTTCGCTCGTTTGATACAAAATCATTAACTCTTTTGATAAAAATGGTATTACACGGAAGGTCGTTTAGTATCCTCCGTGACTTTTGGTCATTGGAAAAGCCTTTGTTTGCTTCAGATTTTGCAAACATCTTTGAAGGAGAAAGATCAAAGCGTCCAGGATCAAGCGACTTTGATCGTAAAACTTACCACTAAAGTTGAACACAATGAAGAAACAATAGCTCTAATGATTGAGGATCTTCGGAAGGAGGAACACAAATTAAACGTGGAAAAAGATAAATTTGACCTCAAATTAACAGAAACTCAGAAGAATTTTGAGGAAACCCTGCAAGAAAGGGAGGTTGAAATAAGTAAACTCCGGGACTTGATCAGGGAAAACCAAAAAGACATTTCTACAAGAGAGGGCGATTTGAAAGAACTGATTTCTCGACATGAGAGGGACATTCAGCAGATTATGTCCAAGGGTGAAGTAAACATCCATGATCATGTCATGAAAATGTTGGAACAAAAGATGAAGGACACCAATGACGTCTTGGATGGAAAGATGAAAGTAATTCAGGTTCTTCAAACTGAGATGGCTGAGAAAGAAAATCAGTTGGCTGAAAACAAGGAAATAATGAAAACTCTGAAGGATAAACTGCAAGTAACCTCTGAACAGTTGATGCTGCTCCAGGCTAACTTTGTGGACATGGAGACACAGTGGAAAACAGAGAGAGAAAGGCTTGAAAAGAAACAAAAAGATCTCATTGAAAAACAGGAAACAGAGAAAAGTGAGAAAGAATTGCAGATGCACACTTTGAAGACAACACTCACCCAGTATGAAACAGCCTATGCTCAAGCCTCTGAGCAGTACAGTGCTTTGCAAGAAAGGTATCAGCAAGCTGTCATGGGTCAAGGTCAAGTTTCACCACTGCCACCTGTTGCAGCATCTTCTGACTCTGACGAAGTTCAGGCTCTTAGAACTATGGTCGATCAACTAAAGGCTGAAATAGCTCAAAAGACTAATGTTCCTTCTTCCAAGTCTGGGGCTCCAGATTCTGATGAGGTCCTTGCATTGAGAACTTTGGTTGATCAGCTCAAAGCAGAGATAGCTCATGGGCCAACAGCTAAATCTGGGGACAGTGATGAAATAGAGGCACTGAGGGTAATGGTGGACCAACTGAAGGCTGAAGTTATTGACAAGACAGAAAAGCTAGAAGCAGCCAAAAAGTCAGATGAGGTTGGGAAGGGAGAGACGAAGATGCTGAAGATGAAGGCTCAGATGACCTCCAAGATCAAGTCCTTGGAGAAGGAAGTCACACAACTTCGTAAGGTAGGGAAATGCCTATTTTGATGGAATCAAGCTGATGTTTTAATGTGATAAATAAGTTAATTACACCTTTTGTTAAAATACATAGCCTATTATTTTGATGAAACCTCTCTTGAATAAGACCCCCACTGTCCTACATCTTCCCCTAATGTGTTTGCAGTCAGTCAATTTGTAACAAAATTGCAAGCACTAGCTGCTAGACTTTGACTTTAATGAGGAGCATATTTCTTGCATTTCCTTGCAGGGTAGTGATCTTGCTGATGAGGTCATGACCTTGAAGAATCGCCTGGCAGAACTGGAAGATGAGAAGGGGCACTTGCAGCTGAAGCTAGTTGACTTCGAGGAGCTCCGACTGCAGCAAGGTAAGGCAGGGTCATGAATAGCGGCTATGTGGTAGCCATGGTGTTTAGTTATGTGTTTAATAAGAGGAATTTTCTGTGCCATTCCCTCATTAGGTGCTGGGAGTATTCACTTTGAATAATGCCTTAAGCTACGTAAAAATTGAAAAATATGCAGTTTATTGACTGAATTAGTCATTAGGAATGTTATATAGCTTCTTAAGACGGCTGTGATCCCTCCTTGGTGGATTCTTGTTAAAAGAGGTATCCAACAGCCTATGCTGAGCACATAATGGATGGGATGGTCGGACTCAGTGACTAGTTTGATTGTTGCTCATAATATTGATCACTGGGTAGTCTGGACTCGAATATTTACACACTGTGATCATGCAGCTGGAATATTGCCATGTGTGGTGTTAAACAAGCAAGCAGGTATGGTTTATTATAGACCTATGAACAGTTTCATGGTGATGTTATTGTGCTGCAGCTCAACTTGAGGCCCAGCTGAAGGACATGGAAGCTGAGAGGGAGGCTCTTACCAAGCAGAAGGCCGACCTCCATGCAGAGTTTCAAGCAGCCAATGAGGAGAGAGAGAAACTGAGTCAGATTGTGACAGACCTTCAAGCCACTGTCGACCAGGTAGGTAGCAGTGCTGTTTGTGAGTTGGCCACCATGGACTAGGTATGTTGATGTGGTTGTATGATGATGGGTTTGGATTCTAGGTTTACCCCAAGTATTATAATAATAATTTATTATTGGATTGTGAACTCTCAGTCTGTGCTAACGGGTTTGACCAAAAGGGTTTATAGTTGGAACTTGTATCACCTGGCATTTCCACCACATTTAAATGATATGACTGACACGTTGTTAAAAGTAGTGGTAAACCAACTCATGCACTCATTCTGTTCTTATCCCTTCTGTGTTTCAGAACCAGGTGTCCCATGATAGCGACCAGCAGCAGAGACTCCTGGAGCTGCGGCAGGATCTGGACTCAGCTCGGGAGGAGCTGAAGGAGGTTCAGGAGCTGCATGATGCCGAGAAAAAGAATCGGGTCAGTCTGGAGATTCAAGCTGTCGAGCTGGAAGAGTTCAAGAAGAAGGCAGAGGCTGATATAGTGAGTAGCTTCTGCATCAACAATACCAGTGATAAGGGGGACCTCATCCTGAACACAATAACAACCGGTATCAGTAAAGGTTGCATATTTCAGGGGGGAAGAGGAGGGAGACACTTTGAATTCATTGTCTCCCTTCTCTAAGGGATTTTATTTTGTGTGTGTTTCAGGGGTAAGAGATTTGAGGTAGGAATTGGTGGACCATCACTTTCTATTCCATTTTTCAAATGCTATTTTGTTTATGAGGAAATGGTTTGTTCCAGGTATCAATGATTGAGAAGATAACATCCCTTGAGAGAGTTGTGTCTGAGACTCAGACTGACCTGGAGGACAAGCTGTCCACCATTGAGACCTTGAAGGGAGAGAAGGTTGCCCTGGAGATGAAGATGGCAGAGACTGAGGAAACCAGAGATGGTAAGGACATAGAGGAAGACATGCCATACAAGGCGACTACTAGGGTCGATGGTTGATTGCCTTTTCACCCACCCCACTCCTGGGTTGGCATTGGTCTTCAGTAACCCATGCTTGTAATAAGAGGCGACTAATGGGATCGGGTGGTGAGGCTCGCTGACTTAGTTGACATGTGTCTTTGTATCCCAATTGCCCACAATGATGCGCATGCATTGATCACTGGATTGTCTGGTCCAGAGTCAATTAACAGAACACCATCGTTTGGCTGGAATATTGCTGAGTGAGTTGTTAACTTACAAACAAACTGATGATGAAGATGTTGTCATACAGTTTCTACTGACGTGAAATAGAACATGTCTAACAGATATTCTGCTCTTTGATGGGAGGAAAACAAGCTTGTCACMTTTCTRTACACGTCCCATACAAAGAGATGACMTTTTCAAGGTAGTGTAAAACTTTGTAACAATAAATTATTCATTAATATGAAACTTGTGGAACACATCTGTTTGTTTGTTTGTTGCAGCTACTGAGGTAGAGAAGCTGGAGCTGCAGAGTGAGATTAACCAACTCAAGGATAAGATTGAGAGTGACAAGAGACCAGTCATAGCTTTCGAAAAGGAAAATGAAGACCTCAGGGCCAGGGTAAGATATTTCTTCTCTCTAGGAAGTTTGTAAATTTGAATAGTTGGGGAAAATTTCTTGTGTCCATGCTTTTTTGGCATACATATTTTTGTCCATTGCAGCAGAGAATAAGTGAAAAAAGTGCTCCTGTGCATATATTAAACACTAAATAATGTTTCCAAAATATATAAATCCAGTGTTAGAAGTTGAAGTTTGATATTTGCCTGATGTCCCCTGCCATGATTGTGAGAAACAAGACAATAATTTAAGAGTGAGTGAAGTTAGTTTTTATGCCGCTCAGCAATATTCCAGCTATGTGATGGCGGTCTGTAAATAATCGAGTCTGGACCAGACAATCCAGTGATCAACAGTATGAGCATCGATCTACGCAATTGGGATACAATGACATGTGTCAGCCAAGTCAGCAAGGCCTACCACCTGATTCTGTTAGTCACCTACTACGACAAGCATGGGTTACTGAAGAAGAATTCTAACCCAGATCTTTTAGGGTTATTTTAAGAAGTCTATCAGGCTGATACAGCTGAACACTTCTGTTTACATGTTAAGATATTTTGGCTAGAGGTGGCTATTAAACTTCTTTCTTGCAACATTTCAGGTTGAGGAACTGCAGAAGAATATTGACAGTGGATCAGAGATAACAAAACAGGATAAAGAAGAAATTAATAAGTTAACCTCCATGTGTGAAGAGCTACATTCCAGAATTGCCTCCCTTGGTGAAGAAAACACCCAAGAGAAACAACAACTCCAGGCTGTGATGGATGCCAAGGTTATTTGATGTTCTTTCATTGATCAGCTGTTTGTCATGTTAAGGGACACGTATTCTGTTCATCTCTGCATTACGTTACTTGTGACAAATATTCCTGTCATAAAAGTGTTTATTCATAAATTAATGTTCTGTGATAGGATAGATATATATCCTTAATGCTTTCTTAATTCAGGTTCTGTCACATGAAGTGTGGGAATAGTTTTTCACCTTTTGTATTAGTGGTTCAATTTGCAATGATTTGTGGTTGACTTGATTTTGTATCTCTATTTGCATGTTATGTTTTTTTTATTGAGGCTTCAATTGTGCACAAATATTTTATTACAGGAACAAATTGAAGAACGTCATCGTCAGTCCATGGAGGAACTCGAAGTCCGGGATGAAACTATACAAAAACTTAACACAGAGATCACTGAAACCAAACAGGAGGTGACAGCGCTCAAGGAGCAACTGAGGACTTCTCGCGAAGACCTACAAGCTGCCAAAGAGTCTGCAGTCTCAGACTTGGAGAGAATGACTGCTGAACTGGGTGAGAGAGAATCTCGCATCTTGCAACTGACTCAGTCTCTGGACCAGAGAAGTGAAGAGATGCAGAATGTGAAGGCTTCTGCAAACGAGAAGGCTGATGCCGCTGCCAGCATGGATCTTCAGGTGAAACAGTTGTCCCGAGAGCTTGATCTGTTGAAGGAGGGTCAGAGTGAAAAGGGAAAGGAGTTTGAGATGAAGACTCATACCCTTCTCTCACAGCTGTCCGAGATGGAGGTTGAACTTTCTGAACAGCAAAAATCTGCTGCTACGCTAGATGACAACATTTCGAAGCTGAAAACTGAGAAGATTGAGCTTGAGAAAGAGCTCATGTCCAAAGAATCAGAAATTGTGTCCTTGAAACAATCTTCTATAGTCCAAGAGGACGAACTATCTAAACTGAAAAGTGATTTTAATGCACAAATGTCCAATCAACAAGCACTAGAAGAACATGCAGAGGAGAAGAGTTTTGAATTGGTAACACTACAGAAACAGATTCAAGATTTTGTACAGAGGGAGCAGTCTTTTCGGGACCAGCTTGAAAAGGAGAAAGATTCCAGTGAGCAAACAAAAGGAGAGTATGAACAGTTACTAGGGGATCATGAGTTTCTAAAAAGATCAGTTGCAGAGAAGGATTCAGAGCTTGAAAAGTGCAATAATAGAATAGAAGAGTTGGCATGTTTGTGTGGTGAAAGGGATAAATCCGTTGAAGACCTAACTGAACAACTGAATAAACTGCAAGAAATTTCAAGTGACCGTCTATGCAGTGTAGAAGCATCTGAACTTGAGATTACTAGGTTGAACACTGTTATCCATGAGAAAGAAAGTGAAATAACATCCCTCAGTGAAATGTGTGATTCTTTGAAAACCGAGCTGACAAAAATGACAGGTGATGTGGAAGGATACAAAGTAGATTTGGATGTGTCTCTGTCAGAAAAAAGTGATGTTTTGCTACAAGTCCAAAACTTGCAAAAAGCAGTTACTGAAAAGGACATCAAGATTGACTCCATTTCCCAGTCAATGGATGACAGCTCTTCACAGACTCAGAAGGTTCTAGAGGAGAAGGATATGAAGATCCAATCTTTGGTGTTGAATCTGGAAGAGTTGAACACCCATGCTCAGGCTGAATCTGAGAGGATTCAAAATCTTGAAACTGACCTTGAGGAACAGTTTCGTATCTGTGGTGAAAAAGATAGTCAAATACAGCTCATGAGTGCTGAGGTCAAGGAACTCAACTTGAAATGCTCAGGCCTTGAAACAGCGGTTCAGAAGTTGAAGGAAGAGCGTGAGGAGCTATCTGTTCAGTATGAGAGGACTGTGGAAGAGAATCAGGGGCAGGTGAGGACTTTAGAAGAGAGTAATCAACTTCTGTTACAGGATAAACAATCTTTATCTGTTGCCTTGCAAGAACATAAACAAATGCTTGTTGTTGTTAATGAAAAGGTCACAGAGTTTGAGAGCACAGTAGAGAACTATGGGCACAATTTATCAACATCGAATGACAAATTAGAAGATTACAAACAAATGTTAGAGAGTAAGGTACAAGAGGTAGATGCAGCTCGGTCTGAAACTCAGAACTTGCAAGAAAAGTTTGATGAAATCACAAAACTGTATGGTGACAGTGTTCAAGAATTGCAGACTGTGACAAGGGATTTTGATGTGTTGAAAGAAGAACATGCAAGCCTTTCCTCCAAGAACCTACAGTTACAACTAGAATTTGATGAAATCTTGAAAAGTGTTCATGAGAAGAATTGTGAAAATGAATCATTGTCAGCTTCTTTGGATATAGTAAAGTCTGATTTGGCAGGGATGACGGATAGATATGATTCCCTGACAAAATCATTTGAAGCATCTCAGCTTCAGTTACAGGATACAGACTCTAAGAAATGCGGTGCTTTGTTGAAGGTGAGTGAACTTGAGGCTGAACTCAAGAACAAACTTTCTGATGTGAATTCCTTAACTTTATCTTTACAACATACCAAAGAAATGCTTGACACTCTGTCGACTGACTCCAGCTCCCAGGTGCGGACTCTCACTGAGAATGTGCATGAACTGAATGCTCTGATTGAGTGTCAACAATCTGAACTGTCCAGCATGAAATCCCAGTTGTCAGAAACCAAAGAATCATTTGAAAGTTTGCATGTCAAGCAGCTTCAGACAGAGAAAGATCTTGCCTCTCTGTCCAGCCAGCATGATGTGGTGCAGTCTGAATGTGGTAGTTTAAATGTTCAGAATAATAGCATGAAATCCAGTCTCTCCCAGTTAGAAACAGAGCTGCATGAGAAACAGTCCCAATTTGAAAAGACTCATGTTTTGTTGACAGAAACTGTTGAAAAGTGTGGTGTTCTAGAGTCAGAGGTAAGGACTCTGAAATCTAGTCATGATTCTGTTGTACGTGAAAGGGAAAGGTTGCATGGAGAAGTTGAAACACTGACGTTATCTCTTGGGCAGAAGAATCAAGAGTTTGACAGTGTTGTGAAATCTCTTTCAGAAGATAAGGAAAGACTTACAGAACTTTTGTTTGAGAAAGAGAAAATGGTCGACAGTCTTTCCAGTGATATGGAGTCCAAGTCTTTAGAAGTAGGAAATGAGATTCAAACACTGAGAGATGAACTTTTGAAATGGAGGACTGATTGTGAAAGCAAGGAACAAGAGCTGTGTGACAAAAATGGGCAGATTGCAATACTACAAGAAGAACTTGATGTGCAATCTGCCTCTGGTCACTCATTGCTGGCCGCTTTGGCTGGACTGAAAGCAGAAGTGAGAACTGTTTATAAACTGCTAGATGCATCGAAAAAACAGTCTACGAAAGATGTTGATGAACTATCAAGACATAGAATAACCATTGAGGAAGTGCTTCAGAAAACACAGGCAAAACTTGCAGAGGAATTGGAATCAATATCTCAATTTGAGAAAGAACTGAAACAGAAGAGCCTCCTCCTTGAAGAGAGAGATGAGAAAGTTCGAGGTCTGGAAGAGGTCACGGGAGGCCTTGAACAAGAGTTGAGTAAAGCTGATAAGGAACTGGACAGAAAAGACAAGAAGATATCAGAGCTTGAAATTACAATTGGAGTTGAAAGAAATGCCAAGGGAGATATGAAAATGGTGATGGAAGAAGAAAAACAGATGTTTAGTTCCAAGATTGTAGAAGTGGAATCTATGCTAGAGGAGAGGCAAAACACCATCAAATATCTTCAGGATGACTGCAGTCAACAGATTTCCACCATTTCAACATTACAGTCAGAATTTAGGAGCATCTCTGAAGAGAAAGAGAGATTAGAAAGCACATTGACTTCAGTCAGTAGTAAGGTTGAGGAACTGGACCAGGTTTCAGCCACCAGGGGCAGTGAACTGGAATCTCATAGGAAGAAGGTTGAAGAGCTAGAGTCCTTAGCTGCTGAGAAGAATCAGTGGATTGGATGCTTGACTGAAAAACTGCGATGTCAGACAGATGAAACTGAGGTTGTAGTGTCCAAAATTTCCTCCTTGAAGGAGACATTGCAAATTGAACAGTCAAGGAATTCAGGTTTAGAAACATTGGTGAAGGAGAAAACTGATATGATTTCATCACTTGATGAAATTATTAGTGATCTGAAAACACAACTGCAGGATAGATGCAATGTTATTGCTGTACTAGAGGGTCATGTTCAGGAGCTGCAGAGATCCTTAGAGGAAACAGAAGGAAGTGTGATGTCTCTACACCACAAGAACAAAGGTTTATTGAATGATGTTCAGAGATTAGAAGCAAATGTCAGAACAGAGAGAAATATTGTAGAAGACCTTACAATGCATAAAAATGAACTTTCCAAAAATATTGATATGCTGAACAACCAATTGGGGACAGGAGAAGAAGTTATCAGAGAACTGAATTCGAAGGAACATGATCTGTTGCTTCATCTGGAAGAAAGTAAAGACAAATTGAAAAAGGTATCAGCACAGTTAGATGCTAGTCAGCAGCAACTTGCAGAAGTGCAAGATTGTAACAAAATGCTAGAAATTCAAAAGGATCAGCTTCAGACTGACTTGAGCAGTGTCCTAAGCAGCAAAGAAGTTGAATCAGAGGCCTTGAATACTATGAGGAAACAGATGTCACTGGTGGAAGATGAGAACGATGAGTTAAATACCAGAATCAAGAACCATGATGATTCTCTAGCTTTAGTTAAACAGGAAATGGAACAGACTAGTGAGAAGTATCGACAGACTGTTGAAGAAAAGGAGCTAAAGATAGAAAGCATGGTCAGTTCATTAGAGGATCTTCAGAAAATGATTGAAGAAAAATGTCAGAATGTATCTGAACTGAAGAGTCAGCTTACAAACACAGAAGGAGAACTCGGGTCACTGAAGAAAAGATCCAAGACCTGTATGGAAGAAAAGGATGTGAGGATAGAGAGTTTGTCAAACTCCTTGGACCACCTTCAGAATATGTTGGAGCAAGAGATGATGAAGTCAACCAAACTAGATAATGAGCTGAAAGAAGCACAGCGTGTGAACGATGCAGATACAGATGTCATTGAGAAATACAGTGTCCAAATAAATGAGTTGAAACATCTCTTGCAAGATGAAGTCTCGAGTTCCCAGCATCTCCAAGAGAAAGTGCAACATTTGAATAAAAGTCAAGAGAAAATGTCCATTACCTTGGAGGAAAGAGAAATGAATGTTATCCAGCTCACTGACAATATTGAACAGATGTCCAAAAACATGGATGTGCTTGAGAGAGAGAGAAATAGGATTCAATGTGACAGTGATAATACTATGCAGGATTTACAGGCCACTATGCAGAAACTATCCTCATCTATGCAACAGATTGAGGTCCTCATGAAGGATAAAGATAGCTTAGAACAAGAAAAACAAGAACGTGCCTTACAGTGTTCAAACATGTTGGATCAGCTTAAGCAGACCAAAGCAGATCTATCTCAGGCACAACAGGATTTAATGTCTACATCTTGCACCTTA
>VKKT01006158.1:75807-88942 GCA_008038995.1 Haliotis laevigata | reverse complement strand
GAAGAAAGAATGTGAAGTTTCTTTTTTGACTCAGTATAGATTCATATTGATTATATGTTTTGTGCCTGATACTAATTAAGGTCATAGATGTGATGACATGATTTCATATGTGTTTGTTTATGCCCAGGCCTCTGTGCCTCCGCCCATTTGAAAGACGGCCCGCCAACGTTCGACTCCACCTATATCGTCAGTGGCATCCTCCGACTGCCGTATGCAGAAATCAACGAGCCCTTCACTGCCTACTTCGACAGCACGAACAACAGGAGCAGGATCGACTACTATGGAGGTATGTGATACTGGACATTGCACTTGTGTCAAAATGCAGTTGTGTGTTAACTGTTCCTATTTCAGTATGTCTTCAGATTATCCATGGATATTCTGCAGGTCAAGTTTGTTAGTTGTTGTCCCTTTTCCCTTTGAACATTATAGCTGTGGGGTAGCCTCGTGGTTTAGGTGTTCTCATATCATGCCGAAGATTAAGGTTTGATTCCCCCCATGGTTACAATATTTGGACCATGTGTCAGGTGTCCAGTCTCATTAAATATTGCTGAAAGCAGTTTAAAACCCTACTCTCATGTTTAACGTTATAATGACTGATTTGGTATGTGCAATGGGGCGGTGGGGTAGCCTAGTGGTTAAAGCGTTCGCTCATCACGCCGAAGGCCCGGGTTTGCTTCCCCACATGGGTACAATGTGTGACGTCCATTTCTGGTGTCCCACGCCGTGATATTGCTGGAATATTGCTACAAACGGCATAAAACTGAACTCACTCACTCACTGGGATGTGCAACAGGTGTATACGTTTGATAAGAAATACAGTCAATACTGGGATGCTGATGAAAACTATCGTACAGCTTGAGAATGTTTGAAATTTTGAAAGTTTAATGTCATTTACTCCAAACGGCATGTAGGATTCCAAACTGAGTGCCCCTTGCAGGAAAAACTTAGAAAAATCATGAAATCATTCAAATTTGATTTTTTTTGATATATATATTTTTGTAAATTACCAGGAATTAGGAATATTTCAATTCAAATCGGGAATTTTACATCATTTGCTCCAGACTTCATGTCAAATATTGACCTCTCTGCAGGGTAGGTAAACCCCTGACATGGAATATCTATTACCTGATAATGATCCCTAAAATTGCATTAATCAATCACTCTGAATTTGCAAAATAAAGCGAAGGTTATGCTGGTTTACCGGTGTTAGTTTATTGCCTCTGTTGACTGCTTTTCATGTTGACACATCTGACATTGTAGACAGTGTTGTTGTAATGGCCTGCCTGAACAGGATGTAACCCATTTGTCAATGAATCATCTTGCTCTACATCCTGGTACTGATGTAGTCATGGGTTGTCACTGTGGTGTGTATGATATGACTGATGATATTGTTAATAGTGTAATGAGGAAATATGCATTTGTTTTATGGAGAAGCATGTAGAATGTGACTGACCCCTCCTAAAATTGATGTACAAAGTAAGTGCCCCCACCCCCCCTGCATGTCATGTACAAAATCAATGACCCCACCCCGCATAATTTTTAAATGTTTTACTGAACAAAATTGATGATGACCCTCCCTAGTACATGTGTACAAAATTGATGACATCCCCTACCTCCCCAGAACAAAATGGGTGACCCCCCCTCTTAAAATCATCATCACCCCCCTAGCCATAAATTATGAACAGTCCCTTATGTTGGAAATTGTGTAATTTATAGGGTGCTGCAGTTGTGTGTAAGGTGCTGAAGTTGTGTTTAGTTGGTTTCAGCTTGTGCAAGTCGTTTGAATACTACTTTGTCATTTTGCTAGGTCAATGTTTATGATGAATTTGAATTTGTTAGTTTCAGTCAGACTGGTTCATCGTACATTGAATCAGGTCCTTGAAATCTGAGCCTTGGCTGTTTGCATGTCTCCATACCTTGATCCAGTGGGTTGTTGCTCTTGGTATTAACCACTGGTTTTCCTTGTCCAGACCTGATTACTTACAGCAAAAATACAACTACACAATGGCTGACCACAACCCAGACAGTCACTCTCTCAGATCTGGTGTCAGTCAAAGGGCATACCTGCTCATTGAGGAATTTATCAAGGACTACAGACTTTGACAACAAACTGGGGAGCATACTATCCAAATTTGGGATTAGTAAATTGGAAATTTTTGGTATCACCTGACTTGAATGTTGGTGTTGCTCGGATACTGCTGAAGATTACAGAGAACCCTCTCAATTGCACGCTTTCATGAAATAATCTCACCTCTTATCCTAATTTCAGGTGATGTTGTCACAATCCAGAGAGCTGATCTTGGAAAGTATGGCATTACCTACAAGTTGGCGCCAATGTCCAATTACACAGTAAATACCGAGATGTGCTTCCAGACTAATGGCACCAATGACACTGCTGTTACAATTCAGTCTATTCTGCCAGATCTCACAGGATTCAAGGTACAACACAAAACCACCCAGGACACATTTACCACTTCTCAGTGCTGCTGTTGCAGGATTAACAGTTCTTACCTATGTACAACATTAGCTAGGATTTGGTATACCAGTACCTAAACAAATCCCAGGATCCATTCATGGTCGGATAGTCTAGTTGTTAAAGCATTCGCTGATCAGATCAAAGACCCGGTTCGATTTCTCACATGGGTACAACATGTGAAGCACATTTCTGGTGTCCCCTAGCGATGATATTGCTGGAATATTACTGAGTAGATCAATGCTCATGATATCAATCACTTGATTGTCTGGTCCAGACCCCATTTTATATACAGACCGCCGTAGTATACCTGGAATATTATTGAGTGCTACATTCAGGGGTGTATACAGTCTTTTTTTTCTTTTCTTTTTTTTTCTTTTTTTGTTCATTTTACCCGTTTTCATGAGAGGTTCAATGGTCCTTTAATAAACTTTCAAGATGAAAGGAGGGGTGTGCACCCTATATGATATACTCTGGTTTTTATTCTGAAATTAATAAGTCACAGTCCCAACCTTTGTGACAATGCATGAGAACAAGTACTCTTTCCACCTGTAAACATAGAACTTTTCTTTCCTTCAGCAATCATCAACTGAAATGAGGGGTGGTGTGCAGGTTGACCTGTGGATGAAGCGGACCACTGTTGGCACAAAGGAGAACGTGTACATTATGTATGTTGACAGCAAATCCAAACACCCTGTCAGCTATGAAATGATGGGATATGACTCTCTGCTGGGGTCACATTATGATAAATATGTCCTCGACTATGATAACTACCAAGGTGGAATGTCAATTCCTGAGACTAACTTCGAGACACCAAAAAGTAAGTTGAATATCACAATAAATAAAGAACATATTACTACACTATTTTAATTCTCTAAGTCATCTAAGGTACCGGCGTTCAAAATAATCGCCGATCCGGAGGCCCAGCGCCGGTTGTTACTCTATCGGGCTGGCAGTATCAAATAGTTACAGGCCCTTGTGGCCTTCAGTGAATTATTTGTCTTTTTTTTTCAAATGGAATCTTTCCCAGAATTTTGTTCTTTATTAACGTTCGGAAATCATCCCTGATCCATCATGTTACGATAACTTACAGTTTCACTTCCTGGTTTCAGTGTTTTAGCATGGGAATGTCTGAGACATAGGGTTGCGCTAAGTGATTTTGAAGAAACAGTGTGAAATTGTGTACAGTGTAGTCTATTTTGTATTATTGGTTTGACTGTAACAAAACGGGCCTGCAGATTACATTCGGGGCCTGTAGATTTTAAAGCCTGCAGGTGGCAGCAGGCCCTGATGTCCAACTGTCAAATTAAAGTAATGCAAACACTGTAAGGTACTGCAAGTTGCTGAGCAGGGTTGCATCGCTTAGGCACTACAGATGATTGTGGGTTTAAATCAGGGTTGGCCTCAAGTATTTATAGATTCTAAATGGAATCTAATGTATCAATGGACTCAAGTTGTGAATAAGTGGCCTGCGTCACTTCAGGCTTTCCTCCACATTAATTTAACACACTGGATTCTGACTGGAACACTGTCTAAAGCAGGGCTAATACTCCTCCCATTCCAAAGGCAGTCTTTGTAAACCAATTGTCTTGGGTATTCTTGCATGATAGGGCATGGCAATTAGAAATATAAAGACACTTTTAATGGCTTCTTCTTGTTAAGAGACCCGTGAAGATCCGGGGTAGAATAGGTCTTCAGCAAACAATGCTTGCCACAAGACGCGACTATGCTTGTCGTAAAAGACGACTAACGGGATCGGGTGGTCAGGCTCGCTGTTCCAGACTCGATTATTTACAGACTGCCGCCATATAGCTGGAATATTGCTGAGTGCCGCATAAAACTCAACTCACTCACTCACTCCCTCTTGTTAAGATTATCCCTTGACCGTGACATGGTAAAGACCTGTATCTGTTTCGGTCTGAAGATATGTCCTGTGGTGGATTCCCCGGGCCTGGTGTGAGTCATCACCTTGATATGAACCCAATGAAGGAGTTCATCCACAACGAAGACAGCCATACAGATGTGATGTTTGACACCTTCAAGAAGACACACAAGAGGAGCTACATTTCAGACAAGGAACATGCACAGAGAACACATCTCTTCAGACAAAATGTCAGGTGAGTGGGCTACTTCAGTCTTGAGTCTMTGTGTTCACTCTGTTTCTATCAGTTTATCAGAGAATYTAAATGRATTGGATTTCAATGCTGTTTTGAACAGTATTTAGGTTATATCTTGCTGAATCAGCATAATGTGGGACTGGAAAAAACTTGGCCATAATCAGTGATGCCCKTTAAATGAATAAATGGAGAAAAAYAKCAATTTGAAATARTTAAAGGCTCAAACAATCAYGTTTAAAAATTGGCTCCKCTATYAATTTTGTTGTGAAAAGCAAAATTACACTGATGCWACTGATTWGAAATTTGCCCACTTTCATCACACCCCATGAGCTGAAAGTGTGGATAAATTCAAGTTGTGGCAGCAGAACATACCATATACTGGCACTGTCAACAGATTCATCTACTCAAAGAACCGAGACAACCTGAGTTACCGTCTGTCTGTCAACCACATGGCCGATCGCTCCGATGAAGAGCTAAAGTTGATGAATGGCTATCGGTACACCCATGGAGACCACGGAGGCTTGCCCTTTGATAAGACCAAGTATAACTTAAAGGACATCCCAGACCAGGTTGATTGGAGGCTGTATGGTAAGAAATCATCAGTAACATTCATAAGTCATTTTAATCGAATCGATTTGCACCCGTGAAGGTCTGGGTTAGAATATTGATCATCAGTAACCAATGCTTGTCGTAAGAGGCGACTAACGGGATCGGGTGGTCAGGCTCGCTGACTTGGTTGACACGTGTCCTCGATTCCCAATTGCGCAGATCGATGCTCATGCTGTTGATCACTGAATTGTCTGGTCCAGATTCAATTATTTACAGACTGCTGCCATATAGCTCGAAAATTGCTGAGTGCAGCGTAAAACTTAACTCACTCACTCACTTACTCAAAACGATTTGCCCTGTGCAAACAAACATCTTTAATGCAGAAAATGTTCTCATATGAACTAGTCACAGTTGCATTATTACCCCAAAGTTGTAACTACCTCTCTGTCTTCAGGAGCTGTAACTCCTGTCAAAGACCAAGCTGTCTGTGGTTCCTGCTGGAGTTTTGGTACAACTGGCACCATTGAAGGTGCCAACTTTCTGAAGGTGAGTGGGGGGGGGTGCTGTGAGATTTCTCAGCTGTGATCAAGGGGAGATAATCAGCTTTAAAACTTTCAAATCAATGTATGTTCAATTTACAGTCACCAAACAGTTTGAATACCTGCCCATCTTGGTGATCTGAATGTTGCATCTATTGTCAACTAATGACGTATGTTATAAGTGAAATATGATATATTCTTACGTTTACAATTCTTCAATGGAAAATATGTTTTTAAACTTTAATAACTCACATTACAATCCCTATCAGACACTACATTGGTGTTTCCTATAGTGACATAACTTGAGTGCTTTCTGTTCCCGCACTCACTTTCCCCATCAAAGAATGGGGAAGGAAGGTGCTGGATATTTAGGTAATACATACAGATATATTCAATGGCAACAATGTCCTTGTATAGGTTCAAGTTTTATTTGGTATGTTTGGAGATTGTCTTGAGCACAAGTTTTTTTTATTTTGAGTCAAAGTGGATGATGTCCATAATTTGAAATAGTGGAAAACAATAGGTTCAAAAATATATGTGTTCGTATCTCATTCAGTCTTACTTTGACTGGGAGTGGACTTGTGTTGGACTCCATGGTATTGAGGGTATGCAGGTGTATCTGAATACTGCAATACTCTTTCAATCAAAACTGTTCTTATTTTTTTATTTTGATACAGAATGTTTGGGAAATATTATATAAAATGTACATGTCAGAAAATATGACATGTTTTATTATTTTTGTATTGTTAAACCTAAAGTTTACAAGGAATCTTGAAGATTCATCACCAAACGTGTTCAGTCCCCAACATGAGTATTATCTGAAGGGACCATTCTTTTGGAATAATGCTGTATACAGCTCACCAGACCCATTAAGATCCGGGTTAGAATTGATCCTCAGCAATCCATGCTTGTCGAAAGAGGGTACTATTGGGATCAGGGTGGTCAGACTCGCTGACTTGGTTGACACGTCATTGTATCCCAGTTGCGTAGATCAATGCTCATGCTGTTGATCACTGGATTGTCTGGTCCAGACTCGATTATTTACACTGTAACAGACCACGGCCATATAGCTGGAATATATCTGAGTGCAACATTAAACAACAAACAAACAAATAAATCATTGTCACCAATGAAATACAAACGAACTAAAAGTCAAGTACCCTCGTTGTTTTCCACTATCTGTGACTTGCCCACCATCTCTGTCCCCACAGACTGGCAACCTGGTGCGCCTGTCCCAACAAGAGCTGATGGACTGTTCCTGGGGGGAGGGCAACAATGCCTGTGATGGGGGCGAAGACTTCCGGTCCTACATGTACATCATGAAGACAGGTGGCCTGACCTCGGAGGAGCAGTACGGCCCCTACCTTGGCGCTGATGGAACCTGCCATGCCAAAAAAGTGACCCCTGTGGTTCAACTGTCTGGCTACGTCAACGTCACACCTTATGATGAAGAAGCCCTGCGAGTGGCCATTGCCAACGAAGGTCCAATCTCTGTCAGCATTGATGCCTCCCACAAGTCCCTGTCCTTCTACGCTAATGGAGTGTATTATGAACCTGCTTGTGGTAAGTTTTATAATGTGTCCATTTCCCTTGGACAGGACGTGGTGGGGTAGCCTAGGGGTCAAAGCGTTCACTCGACACGCCGAAGTCCCAGGTTCGATTCTCCACATGGGTACAGTGTGTGAAGCTCATTTCTGGTGTTCAATGCCATGATATTGCTGGATTATTGCTAAAAACGGTGTAAAACGTAACTCACTCACTCACTCATTGGGTAGAACTGCGTTTGAAGCTTAATTGGGATTCCTTGTCAGAGTAGATCCTCAGCACCACATGTCTGTACCCCAAATGGGATTCCTCAGCCCCTCAGGGTTTTACCTTATAATGGATTAAGGTCCTCTGTACCTGGGCTTGTACCCTGGGCAACTCCAGGGCACAACAGATCCATGTATTTTTCTTTTTTCGCCCACTTGTGAGATTTGGTGTTAGCAATGTCAGACCTGTCTTCTCCTCTGTAATTGGCACCACTTCATAATGGGATAGTTATAGGGACAGTTCTTAATGTGCCATTGTTCAGTGAATGGTCATATGGTTGGATGAGATGTTCATGTGACTGGTAGCCTTCTTTAGTCTCACAGTAAAATAGATTTATGTACTTCAAATGGAGCTGAGACTAAAACTGAGCTCACACTGATCAATTAGCCAGGCAAATTTAAAGTGAATGTAAACAGCTACCTGAAACTTGACTCTGTAAGAAGACTTATTATAGTTATCAATGGTATATGTTGTTTGCAGGTAGCGATCCCGATTCCCTTGATCATTCCGTCCTGGCTGTTGGTTACGGTGTGATGAACAACCAGGCCTACTGGCTCATCAAGAACTCCTGGTCTACGTATTGGGGGAACGACGGCTATGTCCTCATGGCTCAGAAAAACAACAACTGTGGGGTTGCAACAGCGCCAACATTCGTCAATATCAAATAGATCACTCAAACCTGCTTATGTACATACAAGTTGATAATGTATATAGTTCTACAACCAGTTTTATAGCATCTATGTTTAAGATGTTCTTGTTTACTCATTTTAGATTTTTTTTAAATTAATACTAATTAGCAATGTCCTCAGGAAATTTACATTTTATATGCAAAATATGATATTAAAGGGAACCATGCCAACACCAGTCTTTAAATTGATATTAACATACCACACCAGTGTAAAAATATTGAAGATACAGGAGAAATGCCTGTCTGGGTTGCAAGCCACATAACTGAAGACTGGTAACCATGGTTACACTGTCTCATACCTCTGATGATCACACCAGTGACTTTTAAAGAATTACTTTTATGGTAACCTAATTTGGTTGTGCACTACTACTTATTTAATTTGTTTTAATTTGTTAGTTATGTTTTTGACCACATTTTTAGTATCTACTGATATTTTTCTTTTAAATTTTCTTTTAATATACATCCAAACCCTCCTGGTCAGTTGTAAAGCAGGTAGTGTTGTGCAAAGGCAGCTAATGGCTTCATGGCTGACTATTTGTGAATGCTGTTTGTAAATAATGTAAGTAACAGCATAACATTCCATCAGAGTGACGAACAAATTGAAGTTTTTTATGCATTTTGAAAAGTGGAAAAACACTTAGACAAGTAGACATTAACTCTAGCGTTATTTTATTGAAGACTTTTAGATAATGGTTATGTCAGTTTTTTAGTTGCACTCGTCTTTGTAAGACTAAATTGTAGTGCTTTTGATATTAAGATTCAGTGATAATTTTATTCCTCTTTGTACAGTTTGTAGAATTGAACAATAAACTTGTGTTTTATCTTTCAGTGTAGTTTGTTATTTATATCATACCATCCTTTGCTTTGAGGTCACTACTGAAGACCCAGTTTGATTCCCAATGTGAGTACAATGTTTGAAGCCCACCATGATATTGCTGGAATATTGCTGACACCGCAGCAGCTTAAAATGTTCCTCACTCAGAACTGTGAACAGATGGATGTGTCAGATCAAGAATACATGACACTTTTATGGACAACAACTTCTTTTTATTCTGTACACGATGTTTCAGAGCTAATTCTTGCTCCTTCATCAGCTGAGTACTGGTTGATGTCACTTATTGCCTTACCTCCTCATCTTGTCAGATCCGGTTACTTGCATCCATTCTCGCATCCAGAGCTGACTGGACTAAACTAAAAGTTTTTTGTTTCTTTATACTGTAGCGGTTGATAAGAGAATATTCCTGTCACTTCTTCAGATTCAATAAAGTGATTAATGGTCTGTTTTCTAATGTTTACGGATGATTTGCTGCACAGTATTTCGTCCCTTGGGCACTCTGGAATGTTTAGGTTCAAATTCTGGTTCACTTGATTCTGTTCCTTGATTTGTCAGAACAAGACCCAGATTGGTGGGTTTCTGCAGGGATACTCTACAACATACATAGTCTCCCTGGTTTCAGCAAAGTTTAAACTTCTGTGACCGCCAACACTCTTGAATACTGCTCTAAGTGGCGCTCCCTCCCTCCCTCACTCTCTCACCTACCCAGTCCTCACAGAAAATGAACAAACATACCTTCCTTTCTTGACAGCCAAATGACTGAAAAAATGCCAGTGCGACTTTTACTTTAACTCCAATTCACTTTTTTCTTTTAGAGTCAAATTTTCCTTTTCTGGTTTAAAGTGGTAAGAAATAGCTCTTGTTAATCTTAATATATAATAATAATACATTTAAATGGTATAGTGAGTGAATCTTTATGTCTGTAGCCCGTCTCTTGCATTATTCTCTTGAATAGTGAATATGTATCTTAGTCAGGAGGTATCTGTACAGGCATGCTCAGTTTGATAACATTATGAAAAGCAACTAGAAACAAGCTTCCATATGGTGCTAGTATAATAGTGGATACACACAAAGACGACATGTATCCATTTATCATTTTATTATGTAATTCTTCTTACCTTGATTTACACAATGGAATAGTAATAAAACCATGCGCTAACAGAACCTGCAATAAAACAAACGTGCGTTTTCACAGTTGCTGAAAAACATGGCAACACTACCAAAACCGTTACTTATGTATATTCTAGGGATGTGTCGAATATATTCGTAAACGTGATGAACATGTGAAGAAACACGAAATAATGAAAAAGATATTCATTAAAAACCGTCGATTCATTAAAATTGCCTATGGTCTTCTATATTTTATCATTATCTTGAAGGCCTATGTTAAAATATGATATAAACACCAAAACCTAACTAGCAAATCTGGGTCCCATTCCACAAAGCGATCGTAGCGCTACGACTCTCGCAAGTCTGTTAAACTATAGGAGTTACGACTGTCGTAGTGTTGTGATTCGTTAGTGAAACTGGACCCAGGGCCCCGATCCACAAAGGGATCGTAGCGCTAAGATGATCGTAACTCCCATAGTTTAACATTGACTTACGACAGTCGTAGCGCTACGATTGCCTCGAGGAACGGGGCCCAGGACAGAGTTTTTCTTCTTCTTCCAAACGGCATATTAAGCAAATAATTGCAAACTTCCTTTCTGGTCACCTCCAATGTTTTAACGATTCTGCATATGATGGTTCTATATCTCCAATGATCAATTTTTTTCCAAATCAGTTAAAAAATATTGCGTTGTTGAAGAATAACGCCTAATAATGTCCGGAAGAAAATAACATCGTAAACCATAACGTCATTACCATGACTTAGTAAATCTCACCCCTACTACCGTAACATGTTCAATTACTGCCGAACTAGCGCCCCATCGTGAAACACAAACCTACTACCGTAACATGTTCAATTACAACCGAACTAGCGTCCCGTCGTGAATTACAAACCTATAATACAGTTACATGATAAATTACAACCAAACTACTGAAACAGGATAAATTACAAATCCAAATTCATAACTGTACAACATACTTCCCCGTTACAGAATAGTGATATATTACAACCCTAGTAATGTACCGTAATAAATTACAATTCTACTACCGTAACATGGTAAATTTCAACCAAACTACCCAAAACGGTAAATTACAAATCCGCTATCATAACTTTTTAAATTCTACCCCATAACCGTGTCAAGATACATTGTACAACCGTACTACCTGAACGTGGTAAATTACAACTCTACTAAAGCAACATGGTACATTACAACCCAATTATCAAAATACGTTAGTGTAAAATATCACTACCGTACCTTGGTAAAATATAACCCAGCTGTTACAACAGTAAATTGCAATCCCACTACAGTAACGGTTCAAGACACGATTTCAAAAGCTGTCGTCAGATGATCATTGGAGATATAGGTACCACCTATGGTATAAACTATGCAAGGAAAAGCCAGAAGTGAAGATGTGCTTGCTAATGGAAGCAAAACATTTATCGTTAGACGCACACATAGTGCAAAGCCGGAGAGTTCCGACCATCAGTATAAACATATAGCCAATACAATTAATCAGGAAAACATAAACATGTAAGGAAATCGTACTTTCAACAGCATTGTTTCTTTTCTTGTTAATGGATACACTGACTCACCAAGGTCAGATCTTTAGTTAAGTTGTAGAGTTAAGTTGTATAGAAACAAAAGTCCTGATATTAATGAGATTGGTGCATACATCAACTAACCCAACCGCCCAACGGATGACTAGACAGTTAAAACCAGAGCTACGTTCTACAAAACATTGTAGCAGGAATACCATCATAACTGTTTTACTGTGACCACAGCAAACTGTGGCGCAAATAGGGTTGCGCAACAGAGGGGAAAATTACCAGTCTTCCTATGTAGCTCGCATGAAGGAAGACTGGTCATTTTCTCTGTGTTGCGCAACCCTATTTTGTGCTACAGTTTGCCTTTGCTGTAACAAAGACTTAAGTAACATTAATAAAGTGCAAGTTAGTGGGCATGGGTTTCAGCAATATCATGGCGGAAATGGGCTTCGCACACTATATACATGTGGGGAATCGAACCCAGGTCTTCAAGCGAGACGGACCAACACTGGGCTATGCCACAACCCTACTTATATAATAAGTTCATCGGTGTGTCAATGCCCAGCCAAGAATAGTTTATATATCTGTATCCAACAAAACGACAAATCATACAGGAAAAACACTAATTCAGCAGTTTCAGAAATCTGTCCATTTTAACCCTGACGCCCTTCTTCCCAGTGTAGAAGCTCTTGTTGGTCATGAGACGGTGCCACCAGCTGCAGTGGATCTTGTTCCGGAGCTGCCCCAGTTGTTTTGTCTGCATCACCCGGCACGCCGAGGAGATGTCGTCGAAGATGACCATGGCGCTGTTGGGACTCTGTTGGTAGATGGTCGTGATGCTGCCGAAGCAAGACAGGATGGTGTGGAGCTCGCGCATGTCGTAGCTGGAGATGTAGCGCCGTAGTTGCCAGCGCACCACCAAGGTGGACAGTGGAAGCTGTGTCTGCTCGTTCATCACGTAGCTGGCCCACACGTTGTTCATCAGTCTGAAACAGCCGTGGAGGAAAGGTGAAATGTGGTTTGACATTGACTTCAACATTGCACGTACTTCTACGCCCGTGTGGTTGCCTGTATGAGGAATTATGCCGTGTTTATGGTTGTACCACCCAGACACCATGCCGCCGCAGTTTAACATTGATACCAGACACAGACTCAAAGTCTACTAGTCCTTGTCCTAAGCCCCTTAATAGTAACAATAAAAAGAGCCATCTTTTTTCATAGCGGAGCATTGAAAATCTGACCCTTCCGCGATCCAGGGGGACGTTTTTTTGCACTGGATCACGAATTCTACCCACATGTGGAGCATGCTTGTTTGCGCAGACGACAACAGTGGATGTCGACTCCAATGTTTGTCATCTGTCCTCACGATAGTTCTCTCCACTTCAGTGGAGATAATCTCAATGGATATTTTAGGGCCTATTCGATTATGCTAAACCGGTTTTGGTTTCTGGAAAACCATGCACTCGATT
>VKKT01006158.1:61985-74861 GCA_008038995.1 Haliotis laevigata | reverse complement strand
GGTTGTTCTGTCATCCTGATGGTGGTAAATCAATGGACCAACCAAGGATGTTCTCAACTGCCCAGGATTGGTGACAAAACACGGGATGCACCAGAGATGATGATGATGATGACAATTACCACAAAGAACCTTCGACAGTTTCGTTTTGTTTCCACAGATCCCTTGTTTATTGAATCACACAAACACCTCCTAGAGTTTGAAATAACAGGGTTAATTGATGAAGGATGAGTGTATCCGTAGTGGGATATTTGTCAAGAATGAAACTTTTGCTAGGTATCTTACTTGTCCGGCATGAAGCTGAATCTGTCCCGACCAAGGGGCGTGGTTGAGTGCTGGATGTCCCGGAGAACCTTGAGAGACTTCTGGTAGCACTGGCACCTTAGGTGGTCGTGATGGGGAGCAGCGGGGAGCTTAGGGGCGGCAGGCACTAGTTGCAGCAATAAACAGAACAACGGTCATCATCACAAATTACAACACCGATAATATATCATTTTTCCATTCCCTGTATACACATTACCTATAAAACAAATAGATTTGGTTTGGTTTGTTGTTCTAGGCCGCACTCAGCAATATTCCAGGCGGCAGTCTGTAGATAATCAAATCTGGACCAGAAAATCCAGTGATCAACAGCATGAGATTCGATCTACGCAATTGGGATACAATGACATGTATCAACCAAGTCAGCGAGCCTGACCACCTGATCCCGTGAGTCGCCTCTTACGACAAGCATGGGTTACTGAAGATCAATTCTACAAGTAGACAAGACGTTTACATGAGTGAGTGTTGGGTTCAACGGTGTTTCGTCTTGTTCTTTGTTCTTTAGCGCCGCAATAAAAATGTGTTCAAGCAACATAACGGAGGTCTGTAAATATTCGAGTCTGTACCAAACAAAGAAGGGGTTGACATCATGAACATCGATCTGGGCAGCCAAGTCACCAAGCCTGACCACCGGATACCGTTATAGTCGCTTCTTACGACACACATTGGTTTCTGAAGACCAATTCGAAGCCTATCTTCAGGGATTTGGCCTCTGTTAATGTGTAAATAAAACCCGAAGTGATCCGCGTCTAAGACGCTTACCACTTTGGTGATACACACGACCATGCGTCGGTTGGGTGTTTATACCGACAAGCTTAATTGGGGTTCGAACACACAATCATAGGTTTCTTTACACTATCATTGCAAATTTCGTCCTGATTGTATAAGTTGCGGTGACACTATTTCTAGATGGATTCTCATTCAGAGCTACATAACAGTCGTTATGTTGCAGGGGAAACTAACGTCAGGTGATGGAAGATTCTTCACGTTAATGACAGCACTGTTCACCACACAACACCGTCATAGTAGGGGCGTTGGGGTAGTATAGTGGTTAAAGCGTTCGCTCGTCATGCTGAAGACCCGGGTTCGATTCCCCATTTCTGGCGTCCCCCGGCCGTGATATTGCTGGAATATTGCTTAAAGCAGGGTAAATCTAAACTCACACACACCATCACAGTATCGTTGTAAAAGACAAAAGAGGCACCACTCTTCGAACCACTGTGGCTGCTGTGTCGGCCATATTTAGTGAGTCCACCGATATTCCATCAATATCACGGCAAGGGACACCAGAAAATGGGCTTCACACACTGTACCCTTGGCCATAGTTAAGATCGGTAGGTAATTTATCATACATGTTTGGAACAAGATCTTATAACGTCATACAAAGTGAGCAATTTCCTCAATTTTGGTCAAGGTTGCATGTGCATTTTTCAGCCACATTCTTACTTGCCTCCCCGAAGTACCAGAAGTATAGAGGACGTCCAAATATCGGACATGTTCAGGAAAGAAATGGTACTACGAAGACGATCTCGGGGTTCTTATTCTTTAGATTTAACATAGACCCGACTATCGTAGCCCTATGGCTCTTTGCAGAAAGGATCCTGAAATTCTTACTCTTAAATTCGACCTTCTCTTTAGGCACTGGTGGACTGGCGACCCTGATTTTGCGGGGCTGTTTCATTTCACACATCCTGCAGTACGTCTTGTACATAACCGGCTCCTGCAACAAGCACCAACACATGAGTCGCGGGCCCAACTCGTACGACTGGATCAACTGAGGTCCAGTCTACCTTGACATTGTAGAATCCTGCATTATTGAATAAACCTGCATCTGATCGTTGATTGCTGATGGGAGTGCCACGAAAGTATTTACCGTAAAGCGCACTTCTTTAACAAATCAGTCCAGTAGTTAATTTAGCATTTTTCAATTCTGAGTTTATTCAATGATGGTCGAATTAGTTTTGAAATAATTCAATTATTTTTGATAATTTAGAAATATGATATGCAAGAGTGGCAAAATATATCCGAGATACCTAAAGGAATGGGGGTATTGTGAATTCAATGCTTATGGCATATACATTACCTATTTGGAAAGACTCCCATCATCCATAAATAAATTTACATCATCTGGCAACATCAAGTTCGTTGCCATGACTACAGATAACATGCTCAACTTACATCAGTCGACAGATCTTTGACGTGGGACATTGTATGTCTGAACATGCGCCGTGGGTGTCTTTTCGGATCTAACATCCAGTCGTGAAGAACATGCTTCCCCTCCATGGTGCCAACAGGCCCCGTGACTGCTGGAGACTGCATGTTTGATCTGGGACTTCTCCTCCCAAACTGTTTGTATTGGCGCGGCGTCGCTGTTCTTTATGACGTCAGTGTATGAGTGACGTCATCCTATATAGATTGTGACATCATTTCATTTGTGATATAATATATGGGCGGAATTGCTCTCTGTTGCGTCATACGCACTGTGACGTTGTGAATAGATGGCCCCGGCGCGCTCAAAGGGAGCCTTGAACCAGCGCCAGGCAACCTTGTTGAACCCTGCTTTTCCAGTGGTCTGCTAGCCATTTCAGACACGAGTACCGACATGATTGGTCGTTGTCCTCGTGGTCAACCTTGTCATGGTCTAAGACGTTTGATTTGTGTTTCTATGCCAAATAAAAATATCTTTTATATAGCGCTAAGAACCTTCTGGGTCTATATATCCCTTGATGTCAGTTTTTGCTTACAAGTTCCGGTGGTCGACACAGTAGCAACACTCAGGAAGGAAATCTTAAGCAAATCCTCACTCTAAATAAGTCAATAGGTATTATATAGATTACTTAATCAAACCCTGGATTAATAGATTATTCTCCCGGAAGGCAAGAGATTATCACCATACATTCACTCCACAGGGAAGATCAGTATTTTCTTGTACAGTATGTATGTCTCCATATGAGAACAATGTATTGCACAAGTCAGTGAGTTTAGTTTCACACCGCTTTTAGCAATATTCCAGCAATATCACGGTGGGGGACACCAGAAATGGGCTTCAGATATTGTATCCATGTGGGGAATAGAACTCAGTTTAAGGCGTGAGCGAATGCTTTTACATACTCCACGGTTCTGTATTGCACAATAACTAAATATAGGGAGAATTTTACTGAATGTCAACACAAAACACGACAATGAATACTTGTACACAACAATATTTCCTATTTGTTATTTTTATACAGGAAAAAGTTGTTCAGGAAACTACAAGGGGTGGAGATGGGAGCTTGGGATGTGGGTGAGGCACAACCTTACTAACAAACACTCTATTATTATGCAACTGTGGGATATGAAGAATGAAAAGCTCACACCACATAAGTAGTAGATTTAATATTTATTTCTTCAGTGACACCAACAAATAGGCAACCATAACATAAATACTTTGGACCCAGGCTGCAAGACGAAATCATACAACTTCACCAATCCTGTAAGAGTACAATACAAGTACAATACTGTATGTTATTCACAGCAATATGATTCATCAGTGTAACAAGGTTTTGTACAGTTTCCATGGAAACCTCAATGTTATGGTATAATCGGATAGTTTGGGCAAGTAAATGTATGCATATATGAAACAAGGAAACATTTTTGGCTAAAAGGCAAAAAGATCTGAAGGCACAAAACACATGGACGGAAAACATTGTAAATATAGACCATAACAAATGACTTTGATCAAAATATATCACAGCTGTTATCAGTACAAAATAGGACTTCCACTCCACTTAATGGCATAAAAACTGAACTAGATTTTGGCTGAGTTCTTGTTTGTTAAAAAGGCAACATGTCAACCAACACTTACATCTTTGCTAACAGTCTTCTCTGTTTGGACATAAACTTACTGATCACTTCATGAAAACATTAGTTTACCCATTTCAAACTGTTTTTCAAACTGGCATAATAACAAACGCAATGGCATGATTTACCATATAGGTCCCTTCACTGAGATCATGACCACTGACACAATAAAGAACTGATATTGACAATAAGGCGATATCAAACTAAGTGCCTTTATGCCTGAGGTATTTAGGATGCTCTTTTTATATAAATAAATCTGTAAACATTGTATTATTTAGGAAAGACAGACATCTATCCCAAATAGCTAACTTGATGACTCCTAATTTTTCAAGTTATTTCCTTTTCTGAAGATGTTATGAATGCAATCTTTGGATCTTTGGACATTGACTAATTATGAATTCAACATTATGACCGTTTTCTAAATGGATTATTGGTTAATATCAAATCTTTGAAAATATATTTCAAAATACCATTATTCAAGCTATATGTACCAAATCTGCATTATCGTTACAGGATTGAATATCATGCAGACACTACAGTGCTTGGTCTGCTGGCATAGTCTGGGAGTGGTGTCTTCAGGCCCTGTGCCCGAGCCTCGTCCTGCATCCGGACAGTGTTCCAGGCCATCTTCCGGGCAGTCTGACCATCCATCTGTGTCTGGAGGAAGTGGGTGATGCTGACCAGAGCTTCGTCCATCTTGTCCTGCAGTTGGGACACTCGGACACCGTTCTGACTGGACTCGTGTTCCAACTTGGAGAGCTCGGACTCATTATACAGTCCACTGAGTTTAAAGTATTCGGTGAGAGCACCATGGAGCTTCTTCTGTAGAGACTGTAGCTGTAGGGGAGAAGAGATATGAGATCTGAGTGAGATATGAGTGAGTGAATTCATCAGTGTTTGAGTTGAGTGAGTGCATTAGACAGTGCAAGAATGAAAATGGGTGAGTGAGTGAGTGAGTGAGTGAGTGAGTGAGTGAGTGAGTGAGTGAGTGAGTGAGTGAGTGAGAGTGAGTGAGTGAATGAGCCAGCAAGTTATTCACACTACTTTACAGTTTCTTCAATACATGTTATCTTGATGTGGGACAATTTAACTGTAAAGCAAGTATTTATGACTATAAAGGCAAGACTCTTTATAGATGACAATTTCTTTACCATATTTTGATACAACGTTTCAGTATAAATTCTTATACCATTGTCATCAAGAGAGCATCATAATATAATATAGCGGTTGTCATCCATAAAGTATTTGCATTTATCATTTACCAACATGTAAAATGACAATCATACAAAGGTCACTCGTGTGTTGTCTGGACGTACCTGTTTAGTGTCTGTGATGGCACTCTCTAACTTGACTCTGTCCTCATACCCTCGTAGAAGCTTCTCCTTCATCACGATGAAGTCATTCTGTAGCTGCCGGTACTGTGATGCCAAGTCCTTGTTCTTGTACAAGCAGCGCCTCTTCTCAGACTGTGTGCACAAACAATGCAACATAAATCATGCAGCTTATACTGGTGGTCCTTACGATTCCAGAAGTGGACTTAACTACAGAACATTCTATTGGTCGTTTCAGTTTTTCTAGATGAATCTGGTAAACCGCCGCAGGTTGGGGTCCGCACAATATGTTAATTTTTTTTTTTAAAGTTCAAATCCAGAGACCTTGCAATATTTATAAATGATCATTCCCTAAGTTGATAAACACATGCTTTGTTTTCTCTTTTGCAAAATTTGGTAAGGAACACAATGAAAACAAATGATTCATCTCAATCCTAGTAAGCTTCTTCATGTATACTGAGGATAACCATATCAATAATCAAATGAGTAGTCAATATAATCAACGATTTTGTAACTAGCAATATACAGTTTCCTATGTGAGAAAATCTACTTCATGACTATAAGAAATGTCCAGGCTACCATACCTCATGTTTCTTATGAACTTCCTGTCTGTCCTCCAACAGATGTTCATGTTTACTAGTGTTGTCACGGATACGCCCTGCAATAAGAAAACAGTATTGAAGAATATCTTGGAAATATGTTATATACCTTGAAAGGTAAGAGTAAAAGTAGCATATCAGTTTGTACCAAGCATGTTTACAGTTGATCAGGGTCATTTCTGTGCTCTTCATCTGTAAATGACATCCCAAACTCAAAGCCTAAGCTAAGGTTCGTCTTGTACAGTTTTACAATGGTACATTCATACCTAGAGAGCTGTGTCAATATACAGAAGTTATTGTAAGTTTTCATGTCATACCCTATATAGACCAGAATCTCCTTTATCAGAATGAGGGCTGAGGATGATATGGGGTCAAGGGTTGATATTGGGGTCAAGGTTGGTTGGTAGGTTTGTTGTTTAACGCCACACTCAGCAATATTCCAGCTATATGGCAGCGGTCTGTGAATAATTGAGTCTGGACCAGACAATCCAGTGATCAACAGCATGAGCATTGATCTACGAAACTGGGATACGATGACATGTGTCAACCAAGCATGGGTTGCTGAAGACAAATTCTACCTCAGATCTTCATGAGTCATTTGGGGTCAAGGACTAATATTGGCTATGACATAAAAACTCTCATACATTAACCCTTTAATCATATACCCTGACATTATAAGATGTATCTATTTGGAACTGAATGTAGTACATGTACCTTATGTACAAACAGAACACCAGCCAACTGGAAACACACTAAGGGACATAACTCTTACCACCCCGACTGATATCTGTGGCCCATTCAAAATGCACTGACAAGAGATATAGGCCCAGCAGAGGCTGTGAACTGGACCTGGTTATTATGCCAGCTGTGACTGGACCATCTATAAGTTGGTTCTATCTAAGTTGGTATGTAAACTGTCTCATCCACATTAGATATATGATATATGATACAAATGTGTTTACTTTGATTGTCCATTCTTTAATGATATCTGTTTCCGTTTGTTGTTTAACGCCGCACTCAGCAATATTTCAGCTTTATGGCGGTGGTCTGTAAATAATCAAGTCTGAACCAGACAATCAAGTGATCAACAGCATGAGCATCGATCTACACAATTGGGATACAATGACANACATGTGTCAACCAAGTCAGCCAGCCTGACCACCCAATCCCGTTAGTCACCTCTTATGACAAGCATGGGTTACTGAAGATCCATTTTAACCTGGATCTTCACTGGTTCTTAAATGCTACTTTTAGTACGAGATATCTATATCTTCTATGTCTGACTTGACACAAAATTCCTCTTGCTTATGGATACATTTAATTGGATGAGTATTTTTACCATCAAACTATTCTAACACCTAGAAAATAGACCTTGTGTGGTGAATGGATCCAGAATATTTATTACACAAGAATGGCAATATCATACACTTGAAAAACTGAGAATGCCTTGAATATGACCTGGACCACAACATTATGCTGATCCTATATTACATTATAGAATCCTTAAACTTTTAAGTTAAAGCAACCATTTCAAAGAGGTTGAACTCTTCTCACCAAGGACCTCATTGTAGGACTTGTGCAGGTCATCTTCAATCTTCTTGGCAGCAGCAAGCTGAATTTTCAACTCATCTAGTTCATCACTGAAAATGGGAAATATCAAACATATGTAATGTGAGTGTTGTCAAGGTACCGCCCAGTTTACCAGTGAACCAGTAGAAGATTTAACATGTGATTCCTTCATAATGAGGACCCCCCCCCCAAAGTGTCCATTTTGCAATATTAGCACCAAATAAAAATCTTCTCACATTCTGTACCCTGTTCAACCCTAAACGTCATTTGGCAAACATGGCAGGTATTAAGTAATAGTAAAAATAATAGCAAAATAAAATCAAACCATCCCCCTTGAAGATAACATAGTTTAGCAATAACATCAAAACCATAAATGCCTTATCAAACTTTTAACAGGAAGGTTTTCGATGCTAGTAAGTACATGGACCTACGTGAGTTTATCTATGATCTTGTCTGTACTGTTGATGACCCTCTTCATCATGTTCTCCGAGGCGTCCATATCTTCCATCTTCTTGTTCATCATGTCTGACTTCCACTGAATGTGGTCAAGCTGCTTGTCCAGCTTTAACACCTCATCCTACAACAACAGGACAACTACGTCAATACCAACTCTTAACCACCACTCCCGTACAACCTTGTAAGTGCCCTACACAGTCCATTAAAAACTAATGGAATTGATCATATACATATGATTAATATTGACCATTTTGCACATACAATACTGGCTGTCGGCATATGTCTGTCCATATTGACCACCCCGACTGAAAAATCATATCATCTCTTGGGCAGAAAATCCATATTAGCCGTATTCCCCCTCAACTAAACTGGTACGGAATGAATACACGCAAACTCTCGAAATTTCAATAGACGGAGCCTAGTTTATTTTAGAGTTACGTCCCTTGACGTGGTATATGATAAAAAGGTTCTGATACGATAGTTATAACCTCCTAATATTGCACATCCTGCAGCTTCAGCCTTTAGTTCATAGCTGGTGTTTACTAGCATTCTTTCTGTGTAGTGAACTGACATTAGTCCCATTAATTAAATTTGAGTGAAAATGAATTTTGGGCTTGTAGATAGTCCATGTATTAATACAGACCATTATAGGTCTATTGTCTATAGAATACACCCCACAGCTGTTGTATACGGTCCAGTCTCCCAAAGAAATACTACTCTCTATAGTCCTATATAAACAACAACATTTGTGTAAGTGTTTGTTTGTTGTTTGGTGTGTTTTACCTACCATTTGGCAATATTCCTGCTGAGATGGTGACCTCTAAATAATCAGGCCTCGCCCGGACAATCCAGTAATTACTACTGTGAACAATCACAAGCTATCAACCAATCACTGATTCTCACAACCCCATCCACCTGGAGGCAACTTATGACCAGGGTAGTGTCTTATTATTTTAACGGTGAATCACCAGGTGTAAGTGACTAACCTTGAGTAGTTTGTGGCGGGGCTCCAGATGACCAATTCTCTCCAGGAAGGTGGTCTGACTCTCCTTGTGCTGCATCTGGATGCTGGCAATCTTGGTGTCCAGATTAGACTTCAGCTGGAACAGACATCATCACAAACTATTCCGAGACAATCACAAGCATATATTACAAGCCATAAATTATGAAATTATGAACGGTCCCTTAGCGCTAAGGTAACCATAACTCACATACCTTAACATAGACTTAAGGTAGTCCTAGCAGTAAGGTTGTTTTGTACAACAGTACCCTGTTCAATGCATCAGCCTCCTCACCTTGCCCTTCTCATCCTTGGTGTTCCTCAGCTTCTGCACCTTCTCCAGGACATTGTTGACCGCTGAGCCGACCTCGTCCGCCACCTTCTGGGCCTGAGGGGTCAACACACCAGACACATACAGAACAACGAAGGAACAGTTACAGTGTCATTATATACCGGTAACGGTCGTAGTCACATTGTTCAAACAAAAGGCTTGCTGAAATGCCTTCTGAAAAATGTAAATAATCTTAAAAAAGACTTGTCTGTGAACACAGCTTTCTGAAAAGTAATAAAGCTACTAGTATCAGGAGAATATGGTCATACTTCTATACTGTACATAATGAGCCTTGGCTTTTAACCAGTACAACCAAACAATGTAAGGGGCACTTTAACAACTAAATACTGTCACGTTTCATCCTTAAAACAATGTGTATAGCAGACATTGATTCAACAACATCGTCATCAGTGCTACAGTACCTTAGTCTGCTTCTTGGCTGAGTCTTGGCGGGTCCTGTCCATCTCTGTGGAGTTGGAGTTGATACGTGCCTGCAGCACGGTGCGAGTGTGCACCTCCTCCTTCACCTGCCTCTTCAACGTCTCACACTGGTTCTGAAGACATGGGATACTCAGGGTAGGGATTACTCTCAACAAGTACACCATTGTCACTATCACTTGCCTCAAGGAATGTGAGCAGTTTGTTTGTTCATTATGGCCCCACCCGTGAAGATCCGGGTTAGAAWTGATCTTCAGAAACCAATGCTTGTCGTAAGAGGCGACTAACGGGATCAGGTGGTCAGGCTTGGTTGACACGTGTCATTGTATCCCAATAGCGTAGATCAATGTTCATGCTGTTGATCACTGGGTTGTCTGATCCAGACTCGATTATTTACAGACCACCACCATATAGCTGGAATATTGCTGAGTGCGGCGTAAAAACTAAACTGACCCACTCACTCGTACTGGCCCCATTTCAGCCACTATAAGCACCGAGTAAATATAACATTGATCAAGGGCTGTAATCTCTGAAAATGAAAAAACATGGCACCCATTTTGAACCTCAGCCTTGACAAGCATCCATGATGAGCATGCAAATTCACATGTAGTTTCTCAGGTAAGAGACAGGTCATCTATTACAGGTGGAGGTGGGTCAGAGGATTTTGAAGCACAAAATTGAAAATAAAGACCCTCCACATGCTCTTGTACTTATTTTGCTTGACCCAGAAAAATACTCTTAACCCTTCTCTCAAGACTGTCATACCATTTTGTTGACCCTCTTCTGAATCCTTCTGAAATTTACTTCTACCCCATCCCCTGACCCCCCTCTCTTCACTGTGTGAAAATCATTAAGGAACAGATATTATAAACAGACAGATGGATGGATGAACACTGTTCCTATATCCCCAGCCCCAGTTTGCGGAAGGGGTGATACACACAGTTTAAAATGCTGCATCCATGACAAACCATGACTTGCTGGTGCCAGCATCATCACAAAAGTAGATAAATGCATTTTGAAGCACTTCTTTTAGAAATTCATTGAGTAGCTAATTTCAAACACTTATTTTACATAATATTCCTAAGGTGCACTTAAACAGTAGAAATAAATATACATACTTAAATACTAAACCTTTCATGTACATATTCTTGTCAAGTAAAAGTCATGATAAGCATCACTATTACAAAAAGTATAACCATTTACTTTAATCATTTCCTCTGTTTTGAAAGCCTTGTCCTCTTCAGTTCGGAGTTGTTCCCTAATGTGCTGGTTCATGGCCAACACCTTGGAGTATTCCTCCATGGTTGCATTAAACAGGGTGTCCGTACGTCGCATCTCCTTGTTGATGCGCACAACATTCTTCTCATCATAGACCCTCTGTTTGTCACTGAAGGTGTAATATTGTTTTTAGTATAGAAAGAATTTATTACGACAAGCACAGAAATATTGACCATCTTTGAAAAAATCAAATGTGTTTTCCCTAGTTTTATTAAGTGTATACATATAATTAATGCTGTCAGTTTTAGCTTATGTTCATACTGTTAACATATTCATCATCTTGTCACAGAACAGTCAGTTGTCAGGGTCAAGGTCAAGGTTGAGGTCAAGGAAATGTTCAAGGTCAGATTCAGGATTGGACCAGGGTCAGTGTCAGGTCAAGGTCAGATTCTGGATCAGGTACACGGACACTATTGACATCATTTAATGGTATGAAGACTTAAGGTTAGGTGGAATCATACATTACATGTCCTTTATTTAATCAACTTTCTTTAGTGAATCTAAACATATTTACAAAACTCAGGGCAGACAGTATAAAACAAGAAGAATACGACTGATGACTATTATCATTTGGACATCAATTACAAAACTGAATGAGTGTCCTCACCATTGCACCAGCTTGTCCTCACAGTCCTCCTTGTCCATCTTGACCTCCTGTCTATCTCTCAGCAGCGTCCTTAACTTCCCCTCCAGTTGCTTGCACTTGTGCTTCAGCTCATCCCGCTTGTGACTGTTCTGGGCTTTCTGGAGGCAGCAGAGGAAACAGTTGTGATGTCGTCCTTAACTTATTTACAAGAGGCAGATCCAGAATTTTGAAAAGGGTGGAGTGCATATAATACGAAGGTCATGAAGTGACTTAGCTGAGTGTTTGGCTGGATAAACAGGTGGAATGTATGGACTTCTTTGAAAGTCATTTAAAAGCTGGAGCACTAAGGAAGAATAATGAAAAATGGGTGAAAAACTTCTTTATTACAATGGGAGTGACATTTCTGTGTAGGTTCATCACTTGCTTGATAACAATGTTAGAACCTGCACCAAAACCTCACCATTGTCCTCAGTTTCTGCTCCAGTTGCCGATTTTCTGACTCCAATCTTCGGTGTTCGAACTCTGTCTCTGCAATTCTAGTTTGGAAATCTCGAACCTGGTGAAGGAAAGTGTGACACATGAGTTATACCAGAAGGACCTTTCAAAGACAATAAGATATTGAAATGAAAATAGAATAAATGTACCGTAAACAAAGAAATGTTCATACCTTAAAAAACCTGACCAAAGACCTATCTATTTAAAAAAAGTCATGGAGTTGCAGCATTTAAAAGAGTCTTCATTATTCCCATAGTTATATACATTCATAATGTTTGACGCGACAGATAAGACATGCATATTGAAATCTAAAAATGGACCGAGTGAATGAAATTCGGAGCTAAAATAGTAATAAGAGAATCAGATAACGATCAGAGTGGGGTGAGTATGGTTTCACGCCGCTTTTAGCAATATTCCAGCCATATCACGGCGGGGGACACCTGAAATGGGCTTCACACATTGTACCCATGTACGGAATCGAACCCAGGTCTTCAGCATGATGTGCGAATGCTTTAACCATTAGGCTACCCCACAGCCCCTATAACAATCAGAGGGTGACTTACAAGATTAAGCTGAAATATGTAATTTTTGGAGTAAAATTGATATTTTATACTTATCCTGACTCATGCTCTTTT
>VKKT01006158.1:12177-25031 GCA_008038995.1 Haliotis laevigata | reverse complement strand
GTAGAAAATCCATGGGATATCTTGGAGAATGCCCACGAAACTAACTGCAGAGGTTTACTCGGTAAAAGGAGAGCCTGGTGAGACAATAGAGTGATGTCACTGGAGGTTCATAATACAACGTAATTCTTCTGTTTGCAGGCATTATTAAACTATGACACTTTCAACATGCTGCCTGCAGCATACCGGTACAAACTCATCACACTGTTGCCTGAATGTGACAAACTCCCCGACACAGAGAACTCACTCAGGTAGGAAGTGCTAGGAACCATGGAGATGAGGGATTGTGGTACTGGTAGTGATATATTATTGATCTTGTTTGATCTGTAACTTGAACATCTGCTGAAGACATTTGTATCTGTCCATGTTGCATATATGTACAAGATTTTGTGAACTGAGAAATTGTACCCAACTACTTATTCTCTGTATTATTGTGTATTTTAAATAGAGGTTCAAAATAATAATGTGAAATATTAAAACTTTTTTGTTGTTTTTACACAGCATCAGTCCAACAGCATTGAATAATGAGTTCTTTGCCAAAGCACAGCAGGAGTGGAGAGAAAGGTTGTCAGAAGGTGAGATATGAAGTAATAATTAGCACCCTTTGACAAAACAGTCAGTTCTCTTTGTGGGAGCTGAAACCTGTAAATTATTGTTGCAGCTGATTAATTGGAATGGCTTTACCTTTCAGATAGTTTGTCTGCAGGGTTTGTGTTGGGATGTCAGATTTGATTAATATGGGGTTTCTCAGTAGTAATTTGGGGATTCAAGGCAAGAACAAGGTGATCCCTAGCTTTCATATGTGGTATGCTTCACTTGATTTCCAAGAATCTTGCTGATGCATATCATTGAACATACTCAGAAGCATTGGTCCTATGAATGATGAGGATTACTATGCTGGACTGAAGAAAATATACCATTGATACCCTTAACCTTGAGTGTTTTTCTTTCTAGAATTGAAATGTCGCTAATATGTAACATCTTATCATCTATGTTGACAGCTCTAATTTCCTTGGCTGCAGGGCTCATAAGGTAGCTTATATGCCTCCAATATCACTAATATGTGTAAGAGATCCAATATGTTGTGTGACCCTGTTGATAGTAATTGTGTTATTTCAGGTGAGTTTACTCCAGAAAACATGCAGCGCTTGAAGCAAGAGGAGGAGAGGGAACAGACCAAACTTGACCCATGGAAGGTGAGGAGTTGGTAGACAGTGTCTTGAATCTAAAATGAATAATACATTCCCACAGAGAATATTTCAATTGAAAAAAGCGTTCTTTGAGAACAGCTTAGGAACTACTCAAGAAGTTTCAATGTCATTGTACACTGAAGGGATATTTTTCTGAAATTATAAGTACAATCTCCACTGCTAAAAATAGAACCCCCAAAATAGTTGTGATCCATAACGTTTGTTGTAAAGTGTGTGACATTTGGTTGGTATATATATATATATATTGGTTGTAAATGTATACAGGGATGTAATGTTAACATTATCTCCTATTCCCCATCGGTCATTCTCTACAAGAAAGACAGCTACACGGTTTACCATGGTTCCATATTATTTAATAGCTGTACCAGCTATTCCTATCATAATTTTAGGTATCCTTAAGTTTTGTCAAAATAGTTGAAAACATTTATCTTAACCAATGCCATCATGTTTCAGGCTAAACATTTTGAGACTTTCTGGGGACAAAGGTGAGTTCTTGGTCGTGTTTTTCGCTATTAACTAAGTGATTGTTTCAAATTTATCGCACATGATAGTAATCCCCTGTAGGGATTTCAGGTTAGAATTGATAGCCAGCAACCTATCCTGGTCACAATAGCCAGCCAAATGGATCAGGGTGCTGTTGTACAAAAGAACATTAGCACTATGACTACCTTACGTCTATGTTAAGCTATGGGAGTTACGGTCTCCTTAGCGCTAAGATCACTTTGTACAACGGCAATCTGCTTGTGAGATTCACTGACTTCATATAACTGGAATATTGCTGAATGTGGCATTAAAAACAAGTATATGATAAAGTCAGTTTTTTACGCCGTCTTTTGATACCGACATAGTCATTCTATCAATTTCATTATTTGATGTAGTAATATGTGTTTTGTCTCTCCTCGCAGGATACAAAAGGATGTGCCAAAAGCAACTGGACCATCACCTATCAAACCTGTGAACTCCGTGCCTGCTGCCAAGAAGAATACAGCTCATAAACGAAGCATGTTGGTGTCATCCATGTTGCGCCACAAGTCTTTGTCCAAGGCTGTAGCAGCAAGTGTGGAGTCAGTGATGCCAACCGGATCACATAATATAACCAACAGCATTTCTACAGCATCCAGTGCCCAGGTGGGACTGCTGACCACTGTCTCAACATCAGTGACCGCAACCGTCACATCCACCACTGCCAATGCTGCAGCTTCATTGACCAAAGTAGACAAGGCTGAAGTAAGCCCAACACCAGCTAAAAAGCAAAGATTGTCCCCCAGTCAGCGGCAAGCTCAGGCTAAGACACTGGCTCAGATCAAGGCTCAGACTGAGGCTGCTCGGAGTCAGAAGTCACAGTCAGCTGAGCCTGTCAGTCCGTTACGGACAGCTTTAACGAACACTCCTCCAGATTTGACTGAAGTTTCACCAGCTAAGTCTGTTCCAACTGGTTCTGTTGTTACCACCCCAGGAATTATTAAGGTTGCTGGGCAGACAAGGACTTTAGCTCAGATCAAAGCTCGGACTCAAGCTGCTAAAGCTCAGACAACTGTGTCAATCATCTCCCCACCTCAGACCAGGTCTTCAACTAATGTGTCCCAAAACTCATCAGTAAGGAGCCTGTTGACGAGTCCTAGTCCCCCTGTAGGGAGAGTCCCAGCCCAGGCTCAAACAAGGACCTTGGCGCAGATTAAGGCTCAGACTCGGGCCCGTGCTCAGCAGGCTACTGCTACAGTTGTGCCTCCTACTACTACTGAGCAACGCCCAGCACCATCCCTGAGTCCTGCCCTGTCCAAGAATCATCCCAATATCTTGTTAACCTCCACTGGACGGCCAAAGACACCGTCTAAAACTGCAACCCCTGTTAAGACTGAACCCAATAATGGTATCAACTTGCAAAGATCATTGGCTATTTGTCAGGCTGAATATGAGAAAAGTATTGTGAAAGTGAACAGTCCTGGTCCTGTGACTGGGCCGCAACAGAGCCAAATGAGTGCCTCAAAACTGCTGTTCTCTCAGTCCGGCAGTCAGTCAGATCAAAGCGTCCAGTCAGACGGAGAAGCAAGTCGATCGACTGCGAGCCCTGCAGCATCGCTGACCTCTGGAACAGCATCTCCTACCAGGGTTTTGACGGTCCCATCGGTCTCTTCATCCGGGAGCACAGAAGGAAAACAGATTCTGATTGTGACATCCAACAACTCTTTAGATCCTAACACGGTGCTGGTTGTGAGTGCCCCCTCAAGTACAGTGGTAACCGGTGCTGGTGCAAACAGTACAAAAACACTGACCAATTCGGTGCAAGCTTCATCCGCCACTACAGGCAAGGTGTACACTGGTGGGACTTCGTCTGGTGTCCGGTGCGTCCTCACACACGAGAATCTTCGGGCGATGTTGGCCAGCAGCACACCTCCCCGGGCCTCTAGCGCTCCGCCTACTCAGAACAAACCAGAAGTTGTGACAATTGTGAGATCGGCGAGTGTTGGGGGTGACGCCTCAAATCAGACGGGAAACAATCAGGGAGAAGTAAGCCTCAACTTAAGTTCTGAAGAAGTTAATTTTTTATCCAAAGCTGGCACTCCTACTCAAGCAGGTCGTGATGGGTCTCCACGCTTCGTAGTTCGACCTGCTTCTATTGTGGGGAAAGGCAATAGTAAGCCCAACCCACAGTCGGTAGTGTCTGGAAGCTTCAGTGTGCAGACTGTCGCCCTTCGAAGCAACCAGACTACTGCGGCTAGCAGTGCCCAGCCAGTGACATCTTCCATTGTATCAAATAGCGTGGAGACCCAAGTGGCTAACTTACTTGCCAACCCAAAAGTGTCAATAATGGCTACAACCTCAGCAATACCTAATGTGCAAATGATAACCGCTGCTTCAAACATGACTACCGTGATGTTGCAGCCGCTTACATCAACGGCGGTTGGAACGACGGTGACAGCGACTTCAGTGTCTGAAGGCACGCCGACTATTAATCCTTCATCGTGTGCCTGCAGTCTCAAGGCTATGGTTATGTGCAAGAAATGTGGTGCTTTCTGTCATGATGACTGCATCGGTCCGTCTCGGCTCTGTGTTACCTGCCTCATCACAACATAACACAGTCTTTACTAAGAGTTTGTTGATTTGTTGACCTTGCACAATCTGTTCAATCATGTATAACATCCCAACTGTCACATGAAGATCTGAGTGGAAGTGTTTATTAATAGTGTACTATCAAGTGTCGTTTCAGTGTACCTTACATAATGGTTTCTTTACCATAGCTACTTCTTTCCAAATGATGTTAAGGACTTCCATATTAACAAAGATCGAAACTGGGGCAGTGCATTGAATTAGGGGCGCATATATGGGTGGAACATAATCTTCTTTTACATCGTTAGCATGATTACAGAACTCAAATACAGTATTATTTTTACTTCACCTAAATAGTGTAGGACCTGGGGTCTAGAACTACTGTGTCGCATATTTAGAAAAATTCAAACATCCATCCATCTGAATAGGGCAAGAGTGATCCAAGGTGTCAACGTGTAGTACAGAGTTGTGTCCCTTAGCAATGAGGTAGCCTCAATTTCGAGTTTTGCTTTAGTTATGGTCCTCTCTGGGTTCTGTTACTCTTTTCTTAAACCCTGGAAAAATCTTGGGGCAAAGTATAGTTAACACAAATGGGTAAATTTATATTAAAAATATAATATAATGGTGAAATGTAATCAACTCTGTTTAAAGAGGGTTCTGCCTTCATACTATCGGTTTAGGTCTCAGTAGAGTACTGTGTGTTATATTATTTACTTTAGCTCCCCAATGACCAATGCAAATAATAGATTATTGTTAGTGAGTAATATTTTTGTATGAAGTTTAAAGTTTGACAAGAAATTCAAGGTTCATAAGTAGTTTAGATTTCCAACATGGTTTTATCATGGCAAGTCTTTCAAACACATTTAAGCACAATATTTCTTTTATTTCTAAATAGTTGTGGTTATTAGTGGGAAATGTGATGCCGCAATTCACTCTAGAGAGTTGTCTCCCCCAAGCATTGCAGAAATGTCTGGTATTTGGTCCAACTAGCAGATTCATCCTAAGTAAATGTCTGTTGCTGATCATCATACCCTTGCCTATGGTTTAAAGACTAAATCATACTGCAATTTAATTTCACATCAACCTGAACAATTTGGAACAATAACCAAAACTTAAATTTCTAAACGTAAATATGGCTTAGAGATGGATTTGGCCAGACTCATTCATATTTTATGTATGCACCAGTTGGGTTGAACTTATGTACTGGCCATGACATGAAGAACAGGGGATTTTCTGTAAGTCTTGTATTTCAACTTCATTGTAATATGAATATACATAAAGTGCAGAACAAAATCATTTTACATTTTTAGGAGTAAAAAATAAAATCATCAATCCGGTGAATCATCAACGATCATGCATTATGTTTTAAAACCAGCATTGTCATACAACACCGTGTGGATTTTGTATTGATTCGTATGTGAGGAAGGTCTATAATTAATATAGACCCCGGGGTTGACTTCATTACTGTGCCAGGAATGTATGTATTTAATATATACCCCTGTAATTATTTGATTACTGAAGTGACATACCTCAATCAAGACTGACCATGATTACTCCTAGAAACAATGTTAATGTGTATTTGTCAACATAATATACCGGTATATTTGCTCAACCTGGCAATATAGGTATACTAATTACTTTCTTTTTGAGTAATTCTCAGTCAATCAGTCATTAAAACTCCAATGTAAGCAGGTTCTAAATATATTTAACTTTCATTAGTAACATGTTTGTTTATCCATTTACATTTGAACATGTACAGATGACAAATGATGACATGGGGCTATGATCACGATACACATTCATTTCAAGACAGGAGAGGCTATTGTCCCAATACACCCATCTACTGGGGATTAAATGTGAAGCTTATCAGCTGATTTCTGTGTGGAAGGACATAAATGAAAACCATACAATGTGGACGTAAAGAGAACGTGAGGTTGTTATGTAATCTGCTGGAGAGACTGAAGGAACGTGCACACACCTACTTGATCACTTTGAAAATACTGTTTTTCAAAGTTCTGAGACTTGGACAGTTGTATGTTACATGGTTGCCATCAAGTTTTATCCTAAGAATCAACTGCTGATATTGTATGTGTTAGTTGTTGTCAGCACCTGTTGTGTACATGGATATATGTTATGTTCTGGCTGGCTAATGACAGGGAGGTGGTTTGAAAGTAGAAACAGTGACTGGCAGGAACCAGTAGGTTGAATGGGTTATTATAGTTTCTGCAGTCAGGTCATATTGATCAATCGTTTGCATGCTGCAAGGTTGCAAGAAGTGTAACAGAATTCACATAATTTTAATTTTCTAGATCATTAACTTATCTTTTGGAGAATGAACACTTTTCAAATTCTGAATATATTAGAATATCCTGGTTAGAAATTCACAGGATTGTATATACTGTTCCTTCATCACTTTTACATGCTCAGTGGACAATTATGTGTCTTTTCATACGAAGGTCTCAGACAAGTTTTGGGGGTATGAGTGATCCTAACTCTAAGTTTTTAAAATCTGAAAACCAATGTTGTCTTTGAAGGTGTGCATACTTACACAGTGTCAACCCTATTTCTTATTTCAGTAGCATTATGTTTTTGGAATACAGTTATTATCAGCGAGATATTTTCAGGATAACTTGAGGTATCAATTTTTCTTTGTGTTAATTGTTCTCCGCTGTACTTAACATTGGACTGTTTCATCGTCATGTTTTCTTGCCCTCACACATCCACTCCTGGTACTGGTAGAATATTTTCTAAAGAAGAGGGATTGTGGGGTAGCCTAGTGGTTAAAGCGTTTGCCTATCATGCAAAAACCTGGGTTCGAATTTTGCATTAAACAATAGAAGAAGCCCTTTCCTGGTGACAAGTTGTTGCCAGAAGATTGGTGAAGGCAGTTGAAAAAATGTATTTACCAGCTCACTCAGTGAACAAGAACCTCAGTGGCCTGGTCCAACAAAGTATCTTTGGAGTGATGATCACACCATGTTTATTTGAAGGCAGAACAAGGTTTTCATTTTAAGTGTAATTATATTTAAAAGAATTTGAAGAACACCTGATTCTTGGAATTTGCTATTGCTGATCAGCCCTGATATATAAGCTACAGTAATATGAAAATTAGAAACGTTCAAAATACCTGCCTGCCCGACTGCCCACCCGGGACGGGTTATTTTCAACACAGACTGCCAGATTCTCAAATTCACCTGCCCCACGGTTGGGTTAAAATTTAGACATCTGAAGATATTTTGTGGGCAGGTAAGATTTGGTCAGGGCTGGCAAGTTTTACATCTAACCAGMCCTGTCTGGCTGAAAATTTTGGGGGTTTCAAACCCTGAAATTAGGCATCCTATTAATCCTTTTGAGTTGTGTAATAGCAGCAAGGCATTAGGAGTTGAAATACAGATAATATTATTGTAGAAGATAGTGGTTACATCAAAGAGTTAAAGTCGAATGTTTTCCACTTTTAAGGTCATTTAACACATATCTTAGCACAGAAACACTGGGTGTGGATGATCCAGAGATATGATGGAGGCATATTCAAGTTTTTTTTCATTTGTTTCTAATAGCAAAATGGATCTAACTGAAAAAATAGATTCAGCTATTGCCTTAAAAAGTTAACTCCCAAGCTAAGCTGTCTTTGTTGAGTGGTTCACTGTAGTATTCAGGCAGTATTTTTCAAATATGGCACATCGTTGAAGTTTGTCCAGGAATACCGGAAAGGCAGAATGACAACTTTCAGAACATTGCTGAAGTAAAACTGGGATTATGTCAAAACTAGTTTTCTAGAATTTGGACTGGCGAGATCCATGTGTGGTAGACATGCATCGTGAACTTCAGCTGGAGATGTTTTTTAATTAAGGATGAACGTAAGGTAAGCCAGGATGTGAGACTGGGTGACTATTAAAGGTTCCATTCCAAACCTGGTTCCTTTTGTTCTGTGCCGATGTTGTGCATGTTCTGTACATGGTGAATGAGTGTTCTGGATGTCTCAGATTGTGTACATGTATGCATTCAGGCAATCTCAGGGTCTGCCACACACATATGCATTTAAACTTATACCTTTCCTCAGCAGACATACAGTGGAGTCATGGGCAGGGATGGGCAGATTCTCACATACAGTTTTGAATGTTTTGGGTTTGTTTGGGTTTTTTTTTTCAATTTAAATGTTTCCAAACTGACCTGTGTTTGAAAGTGAAAATGCTTAATGTTTCCAAGAAATGTCACTTTATCATAACTTGATAGATGAAAACATTTAATTGCAGAAATTGGAATGCTGTCATGGTGGGACTCTTGTAATTTCATTCCATTTCAAAGTAGATTTCTTGCACAATCAATTATACAATAAATTTTGATTGAAAGCTTTTCATGAAAAGGAAATATATGTATTATTCAAAATTGGACTTTAGTTGTTTAAGTTATTGTAATTCAAACTTAATGGAATAAGTAATGTTTATTTTTGAGTAATGTAATAAATACAGACAGGCATTGAGGGACTTGATGAAGATACTGTTTTTGCATCCCAGCCTGTGACCCATGTAGGGTGTTGTACCTGTACTTACTGTACATTTGTATGTTTCCATAGCAACAGTGCTGTTACCTTTTTCTGTGAATATGTCCATGAGTGTGTATATATTATATAAACATGCTGTAAATTCTCTCGTTTTCTCATTCATGAATTCCTGTTGTCAGTCTCCACACTGACATGAAAACTGCAGTGATGTGACGAATAAGTTCCTGAATCATCCTCTCTAAGGCTCTGATAATTTTCATGACATTACCTGAAACATGTTGCTTTTTGCATAAGGGTGGATACACTGCATCTCCTTAATTCCCACTATAATACTTTTCGGGCATAGATCAACGGTAAAAAAAAAGATTTTGTAAACGTTATTCTCTCATGATCATTAAAGCCATGATATTTGATATGGATAGTGTTCACAGATTTGTGAAGCCAGGTTTGATTGATTAAAGGTTATTGAAATTGAATTTATGATATTATCTCTGTTGCACTTACATAAATAATACCAATGGAGAATGATGTTTTGAGGAACTGGCCCCTGGCCTTTTGTTGTATCACCTTTGATCAGTGAAACTCTTAATAAAACCTATCCCTGAATACAGCCAATCATTTGCCCTGCACAGATACATGTTTGCCCAATCAAAAAAGCCTTCCAGCTGCTTTTTGTATTGTTATGGTTCAAGCAGGATGTGCTTCAAATTGGTGATGTGTCATTCCTAATCCAGGAAAATTATTGAAGTGTGGAGATTTAAGCTGACAAGAATTCTGGAATGTTGTTTTTGTGCTATATGTTTCTTATAAATGTAAATAATTATTTATTTTCATAGTTGAAGGAAGGAAAATGTGAGATGTATTCATGGTCTGGACTATGAAATTGATATTGTTTAAATGTTCAGTAGTCATTAAATCATATCCATTATTTTTTAAGACAAAATTCTTATCTATATTTCCTTCAGTCATTATTTTCCAGGTGAAATATTTGGTCTCACAAATATACAGTGCTCTTATTAAAACAACAATTTTGGCTGCCCTTACACAAAGTTACACAATACACATCAGACTCAGAGATAAATGTGCAGTGATAAATGGACAAATTAATTCACTACAATCATCATTCTAAGATCCTCACTGATATGTGTACCAATTCCCACAGTATTGAAATTATATAAAAGCATGTTGCACCAAATCATATTTTCCAATAACGAATATGAAATTGGCATGTTTGATTTTTGATTTTTTTTAACAAGTATTGTTTTAGTTTTTTTCTTTTGATTTCCATAAATTTGACATTTGGCTTGAGGAATTATATTCATGTAATTTTATGCATAAAATAACAATAAATAAAATAAACGATATGTACAAATATGTACACCTTTAGACATTTCTCTGGGATATGTTTGAATTTAGGTCCTGGTAAGTAAGGAGTCAAATGTCCATATATTATACTTGGTCAGAGTTTTACAACGACCTAAGAATTTGTAGACATTTTTAGTCTGCTTGTGTAATTCTCCTTCTGTAGAAGACTACTAAGAAAACTTGTGAGGAGATTGTCATTTTCAGTGGTCATCTCTGAATGCATATATACCGGTAATGAAAGTATGTGTGTTGGATGAACCACCTGGCGACTCAATGAATTTGAGCATAAATCAATTCACATAAAAGTGAGATAGAACATTATGATAGTAGTCTCCACAACTTAGAAACTAAAATGGGTCAGTTTTTAATGTACCAGGTAGTTTCTAATTAGTTATTAGTAGTAAGATTAGTTGAAAAAAGGTGGTTATAGCAAGTATTCCGATTTCAAAAATAGGAATTATTTCATCGTTGTATGATATATTTATGTTCATTTCATATTATTACAGTGGACAAACTCTCTTCATTGTTGTGTAGATAGATATTTATGTTAAGAACTTGTGATCTCAAAGGGGGTAAAATGAAAATACCTTTTGTCAAATATTTTTAGATGTGTATAAACCTTTTTTGTTTGGGGGATTACATGTATGTGTTTAGTTTTATGAAAGTAATTAGTTTCCAGTTGTAATGAAGAAGTTAAATGTTAGGTTTCTGAAGTATAGTCACAAGGGACTTAAACAAAACAGGATTATATTTTCCCAGTATTTTAAATTGAAATGAGTTGCAGGTTTTGAAAGATATTCAACAAAGTGTGTATATTTTATGGTAAACTATTTTGGGGATTTGTCATATTTTATTATTTTGAGAGTTGCTTTGCAGAGTTTGTTTAATTCCAATGATTCCAATGATGTACAAAGAGTTCACGTTTTGTGAGTTGGGTAATCACACAACATGAGATGTTGATATTTTTGCTGCAATGTTACAGGATTGTGTGGTGTACTGTACATACAATTACAGTTTTGAGTGACATGTTTCTACACACTTTAGCAACGTGTATCAAAAATGTCAAAATAAATTTTTATCATAATTTTGGTGTTCGAGTTTGTTTCACTCAGAGAATTGCGACTCATGGTGATGAGTTCATTGTTAAAGAATGTGCCTGGTTCGTACTGATTGATACCCAAAGGTTGACAAGCATACATTATTTTGGTTTGAGCATGCGGAATAATTTGACTCACACGCGGAACATGAGAAGAACTTGCTTATCTCTAAATATAGCACTAATTACGGAGCTGTATACACAAAAAAACGTAGATTTTGGGGGGACCCTGGTCTGAAGAATCTATGGTTTGGTAGGAGTTACTTCCCCTGTCACCACAGATACGACCTCAAATTCATTTCTCATCGATACGAATTTAACCAAAAGGGTTGAATTATTACCAGATACCAAATTCATTGAGCCAGACTGGTATTGAAGAAAGACATATTAAAGAAGAAATATTATAAACGTAGAGATTGTTATCGAGTGCACAGGTAGATCGGCGATACTTGAGGTTGATGTAAACAACATGGCGGTCGAAGAAGGAAATTACTCGCAATGGAGCAAACGCTTCTGCTTTCAGATTATCTTTACGACTTTACTCTTCGTTTTGACACAACTGACTGCCTCTGCGGGTAATAGAGCAACGATAAGAACTCAAGAAAAACTCCCAGGTAAACTATATCTTTGTTTACGAATACCTGTCTCAAAGTGTCTTTTAATTTCTACTCGGTCGGGGTATCGATTTTATCTTGACTTATTTCGTGAAAACCAACACTGTCTACTGTAGTTTGATTCCTTTCGTGTTGGGATAGATACTGGTCTTGGGTGAAATGGGCGTAACAGGTTTATAATAAACGACACTGTCACGAGAGGTAATTATGGGTCTCCGAGTCTAGAAAACTTTAATTTTTACGCCATGTCGGAGAAACTGATGTGACAATGAAGACGCCATGTTATGTGAAAGACGAGTTTTAGAGTAAGCTTCAAGATGGAATATGTTACCGTTAAAGAACGTATAAAGTGGTTAGTATATAACGTACAAAGGTATAGTTCCAAAATATGTTTGATCAATATCAGTACACATGACTAAACTCATATTCCCCTGAATTTCCAGCCGAGGCCTACATCGAGTACACCTTGATAGTGCAAAGTCGTCTTGTTATATGCTGGGCTAGATCAATATCAAAGTACAATGGCCACAAGAAAGTGAAATTCATCTTCAACATAATTTGCTTTACATATTATACACAAATACGTTATAACTGAACGCCATCACATCTTCCAGTATTCACTGTAACCATGGAAACAAGATATGTAAATTGAAGTGTATGGAAATGATGTAGGTAACTGCAAGGATTACCTGGGAGTCCAACAAGGTCACGAGGACACTTGGCCCTCGTCAGCTGGAGCATGTGACAAGAACATCTGCATCATTGTACCATCAGGCAACTATCTCATTGTTGAGCGGTGAGTAACATTATAACACAATTATACCGATGACTTAAGGAATATCCGGAATAAACTTCATTGCTCCATCAGGCAACTATCTCATTGTTGAGCGGTCAGTAACATTATAACACAATTATACCGATGACTTAAGGAATATCCTGAATAAACTTCATTGCTCCATCAGGCAACTATCTCATTGTTGAGCGGTCAGTAACATTATGATACAATTATACCGATGACTTAA
>VKKT01006154.1:29242-44316 GCA_008038995.1 Haliotis laevigata | reverse complement strand
TAGCAAGTTGCATCATGTTATACATATCTGCAATAACAACCTGGATAGGAAAATCTGAAAAGGACGCTAACCAATTTTTTTCGATGATTGTTCGTTGTTAATGAAGCAATCATCAATTGTGAGATGTCAACCAATTTCCAACACTACTCTATGCATTTGTGATAGGATAACATGTGTCAACCAAGCCAAAAAGCCTTACTACCCGATCTTGTTTGGTAATATGAAAGGATAGTTTATATTTAACATCTTTAGAATATAATATAATGATTCACTGTTATAACTGACACTGATCAACATGGAACTCACCGGGGGCTGTGGGGGTGGATACACTGGCTGGGGTAGTACATAACCCGGCGGGTATTGCGGCGCGTGCTGCATCTGCAATTATCATCATATTAGGAATACTTCATATAACAATAATAGGGCCAAATAGAAATATGTTGTGGTTCCGAGCACGCCTCTTTAACACTTAGGGTAGGTAGGTAGGTAGGATTTTTGTTTTGTTTTTTACAATGTTTTAGAGATAAAGTACAAACTGATAACACATTTATCAATGTGTAATTGTTTATTCAGTCAAGCCTGCGGCCATCATGTCGACTTTCTCTATTAGACCGACCGATGTCCCTCGGTGCTGGTAAAAAACAATGGTATCTGAAAGTTTATTTTATTCATTCCCCTTAAAAAAATAGGGTCGGCAGCAGAATTCAAGGATCGGTCGGTTAATCGGAACAACAACATTTATTTTTTTAGGCCTAGTAGCAATAACAATATAAAAAATAATAACAGTAAATAACAATCAACCGAAATTAGCTACGACTCATAACAAATATATTTTGTCTGTAAAAGCTGAAAGGAATGTGTTTGAGTGAACAAAAAAGTAAAGCTATATTGTTTTGGAGTAGTGACAATAAGTAAAACAATGAAATTTTGTTGCATGCGTAGGGTAAGTGCAAAAACATTCCCATACAAAGTTAAGGATTCCACAAAGAATATATGATAATAAAAAGCAATTTAAATATTATATGAAAACAGAACTAAAGTAACTCAAAAGGAAATAATCATTCCAGATTGTGAAGGGCCCTGATTCGGACAGATCAAAGGAGGGGCTACTTACGGGCTGAGGGTTATAGCCATATGGGGGCGGTTGTTGCTGCATTGTGTCTGAAAGATATAGAAAAATATTCATCAATTCATTTCTACAAATTTACAGACCGCCACCATATAGTTGGAATATTGCTGAGTGCGGCGTAAAACTAAACTCACTCACTCACTCATTTCTACAAGACTGCTTCCTCTTGAAGTGAGAGAATCAACAAATATTGCTGACAGTGAACAGAGTCTAGCCGGCTTGTTAACAACCGAGAGTTGAGGTCTCCCCAAGTCGGCACCACCTTTGCAGTCAGCCATGATGAATGAGGACAAACCTAGGAAATTTGCTGTAGTCTGTTCTTGAAAATTAGGCACATTTCAATACATGTATATCACAAAGTTACACATAGAAATTGAACATTGATCACAAAACACGTTGATTACATGATTTTGTGTCAAATGTACAATCTGGGACAAGCATACCAGTTGTCAGCACCATGGGCGACTGGATACGCCTTCAGAGCACAATACGGTCACAGCCATCTCAAGTATCCGGGACACATGATGGCTTTAAGTCGAGGAATTATCACAACAATTGTATGGCTTAGTCATTTTCCGCTCGATAATCATGTTTTCCACATACTGATGAGTAACTTGTTTTAATCAATACATTACGCATCTTCGTATTAATATTCTCATCTAACCAGATTTCTAAGAACCATGCAGAGAGCGAAAGTAGCTTTAAGAGTAGATGATGTATTCTTTAAAGCGCTGAGCTACTAACAAACAGCTACAACTGTGCCTAACACACCCAATCAACCCAGTAAACCACAGCATTTACATTGCCCACATGCTTTAAGAAAAGGTGTAGCAAATAGATGGCAGGCATAAAATGGGAGAAGCATCAAATTACTTTCAAAACTCAAATTGTATTCCCAAACAAACCAGTGTCTTTTAAATGTTTTTGCTATTTATTAGACATTGAGTCTACATGTTGAGGTTAAAAACATACTTTATACTTCATGCTGAAAACCTATTAAACTATATCAATGAACGTTTTCAGATTATGATCAATATTAACAAACCTGTAAAGGAAGGTTAAGAAGGGTAACGATCCATTAGCATATATCATTTTACTGTCAGTGTCCATCAAAAGTACTTTGAACATTATATATGATTACAGAAACTGTCTCATTAGACACGGCTTTTTACAACAGCTCAACTCTTGTCTCATGTTTATTCATGCTTAATAAGATTTGGCTTTACAAACAAAATTAATCTTTGAATATGACAGAATGTCACAGCGTTTTAAAAACCCTGTTTTTAATCTTCATTTCTGAAATAGGAATCTGGCTTAATGCATTCATTATTGTCACTGGTATTGGGATTTTCCATCAATCAAACTAGTTTCCGTGCATTTCAAATAAAATGCTTTCAGCTGCTAAGACAAAATTAAAGATATTCGTCTGGTGTGATTCAATGTTTAAGAGCGTTATTATTTCACAAATGAATTAGGTGGAAAGGATTTTGAAAGTTCTTAGGGAAAATATCAAATTTTATTGAATTTTGCTTTCAAAGCACTTTTGGATCATCCTACACACCCGGAGATCTTTTGTAGGGAAAAGTTTTTAAAAAAACAGGCTACAAACGTTTATGCAAACTGTATAGTGAATTTTGAAAGTGTTCATCATGATGTTTTAACTCCCTGGTTCTCACTGTCTGACCTAAAACACCAAACAGATATATTTAATATTTCATCTCATACACAACACTATTTCAGCAATATATGGCCTTTTAGATTATTATAGAGCGAGGGACTGTCTTGTAATACTCACCAGCATGACATGAAACTAAGGACTATGATCTTGTGATCAAACCCACGACCCTTTGGACCACTGCGTTATTGATTATAAATGTTCAATGTTTTATACAATTGCAGAAGTCAGTTATTTACTACATGTCAGACTAGGTTTCTGATTCAATTCACATTTATAAGTAAATGCTCTTTTCAAGACCATCAGCAACATTCTAGCAATATTAAAGAGGCCTGTCATTATTCTAGTCTGCATAGGGCAAGCTGACTTACAAGCAGGTGTATCATATATTGTGACAATCTGTTCCTTATGACCACAAACATAGAGTATCGGGCCTAGTCTTGAGACAGTGAGACCAATTATCGAATACATAAATTCTCTCGTTCTTACAATGTAACCAGTCCCTAGTATGGTGAACTACCTTCAGTGGTTGGTGATCTATAGCCTATTTCTATATTGTGTTGTCCTCTTAAGTTAAAATGTTTTAGATTTAATTACTACTTTTACATGTATATCTGTGATATTCTAGTTGTTTTACTGTCCTTCGTTGACAGGATTTTATATGTTTAATTATTGGTAATATACATGTTGTTTTAGTCACGATATGGCTGAAATATTGCCAAAATGACTCACTCACATTGTGACCAAAATGCCTGATATCAGTTTACGAAGTAACACATATCGGCTCCCACATATGTGAAGTTTTAATTTGTGTATCTCTGTCACTGACAGCTTGTACGAGAAGATTTTTTTCAGGGATTCCTTCAGGGAGATTAATGTATAGGCAAAGTTATGCGCCACACGGTTTAAGGTGAATTCATGCAATGTCACTGTTGCAAGGAACGAGGTGTTATTTAGGTATCGAAATAAGCCGAGTCGAATAAAGATTGGGTCAACCAGAACAGACTACAAAACGACACTTAAAAACTAAACAATGCTACAATTTAACTAAATCTTCAAGCTCAGCCAACAGTGCACCCGAGTTTCATGAATAAGGACGAATCTGCCGCGCTCGTTTGAATCTGCTGAAACACAAGATACCCGCAGTGCTTTATTATTGAAAGTGTATTTCGGTTTTGAGACGATTTTTCGAACATTCTGCACTTCACGGGTGAGTTAAGTGTTAGATCAATGGCGTACACTGGTACAGTATGATTAATGAACACATTTTCATATAAACATACATCTGTATTAGACATGACACTGGGACTAATGTGTTCAGCTATTCGCGCTGTGCAACTGTACATTATGAAGCATGTGGATTACTACTCATGATATGCCCTTCCAATCGTCACAAAATGTCTGGACGCAGCTAAAAACACCCGCAGTAGCCTTTGATCTATCGCAGAACTCAAGAGTGAATACAGCGTAATTAGACACTGTATGCCTTAGTCAACATTTCTATGGCAGCATCATGGCATTATAAAGGCTCAGAGCATCACTGAATAACAAAACAGTCTGTCAAAATATTCATACCTCCAAAACAGTCATCGCCGTGTCTATCTACGACCTTGAACTTCGTGTTGCAGATGGGAGTAGCCTCCCTTGGACCAAGTGGCCAGTCGTTAAAAAGTACCTAGGCGTTGGCATGCAGTCCCGTCTCGGGAATGTTCGGTGTTCCTTGATTGACCCTGCTTATTACAATCAATTTAACAGCATATATACTTACTGTTGACTGGTATGAAATCCCATAACCAACATGGAGTCGATCCATGGGGCAAAATAGTCATTATTTTAATTTAATAACGATAAGGTAATACTTAGTACTGAGTAGTGAGATGTGTCTTTTATTATATTCATGTGTTGGTGGCGTGTACATTCCCTTGCAACAGATTACCCGAGTATCGTACTTTCATATATACCTTTCGCCTGCTCATATATTTTCCTGTCCTTTTCGACGTGAACTGATAAAACATTTTTGCACTAGAATTTTCAATGTGCTGATGTGATAATACGAATCGTGTCACTAGGCAGTACTACCGTGACAACCATGGAGGCACAGGAGATGCCATTTGTGAGCCAACATTGACTACTCCCACAGGAGAACATAACCACCTTGCCATGGCCAGCAGTCAGTCCAGACTTGTCACCACTCGAACATGTCTTGGATATCATTGGACAGCGTACGCCACTTCAACAACCACAGTCACAGCCACAGCCACAGCCACAGCCACAGCCACAGCCACAGCCACAACCACAACCAAAGCCACAACCACAACCACAGCCACAACCACAGGCCGCTACAGCCACAACCACAACCACAGCCACAGTCACAGCCACAACCACAGCCACAGCCACAACCACAACCACAACCACAACCACAACCACAACCACAGCCACAGCCACAGCCACAACCACAACCACAACTACAACTACAACGACTCTCAACGCAATAGGTGCTGCTCTACATGAAAAAAATGGGATAGAACCAAGTTGAGATTGTACGTTTGATCGTCGATTCCGGGATTGTCTTGAGAATAGAGACGGGATCACGCGATACGAATGAGTTTCCATAGTAAATGAAGTGATCGTCAATATTGCGCTTTGACCAATCATCTAACAAGGGCCATTAATCCATGGGCATATGATGTCCAACGTCTAATGCAAATCTCAGAGATATGTTCCTGTTACTCTGGTAAGCTATTTATCTCATTAAAAATTAAATCCCGATAGACCGTAGTGACACCTTCTTATTTAATATCTCCTACTCTTTTTAATAGAATATGTAAGTTTGACAGAAACTAGTAATTATTATCTAAATTGAAAAGGAGTACCAGTGAGATTGGATGTTCACTACCTGATGAAAATCTACACATACTTGCTACACTTACGGTATACGCATAGTCTGTTTCACAGTCCCTGAGACATATTATTTTCCCTACAGCCAAGCCCTCCCTGCAATACCAAAGCCCTAAATGAAGCAGATCTAGATTTCCCCAGGTTCTGAATCTCTGGTCTGCCTGGAGCGGGTTTTCAATTTAAATGGGTATATTTGTTACAATCAAAATTACATGTATTATTTATATTCAGAGACTAAACGTTAGTCTATATTTACGCAATACAGAAAGTGTTGCGCGGAAGGGAACGTGCTTGGAACGTCGTAAATGTGGACCGTGTCCGCGCCTCTGTAGTTTTCCCACACACCCTTCACAGCAGGCAGTATTCCGGACCTGCATGATGCTTGCAACCCCAATTCCTGTAACCTACGTTACTATATTCTCTCTGTAAAGTACATTCTTGTATCTATGTGAGTGCCATCCGGGATTCGAACCCATACTCTGAAAGTGAAGCACCAATATCGTGGTATAATTCATTTAACAACCAAGCTCCCTCAAACTGGTAGGATCGACCGTAAACTTTCTGTACCACTGTCACAAATGGAATCCTAGAAAGGACATTATAAGTTGCATGCTTCTCTCGAGGGTAATACCGTTTGATGTACGCCTCTTTGTAGCAGTGTTACCCGAGTTGGTAACGATGTACGCCTCTTTGTAGCAGTGTTACCCGAGCCGGTAACGATGTACGCCTCTTTGTAGCAGTGTTACCYGAGCCGGTWACGATGTACGCCTCTTTGTAGCCGTGTTACCCGAGCCGGTAACGATGTACGCCTCTTTGTAGCAGTGTTACCCGAGCCTGCAGGCGAGGGATATCACTGCTTCAAAGAGGCGTACATGAGACCGAATTATCCGAGGGAGAAGCTTACCGCCATGCTAAATGTACAAAAATATCATTTTATTTTATTTGGAAGATCGATAAGGTCGTTACCGACTATATGGCACGTAAACAAAATGGCGTATGCCTCTCGACTCGATTTTTAAGATGAGTGAAACATATTCTGACGAGCTTACAACTGCTTTAAAAATGAGTAATTATGTTTAGGTTGAATGTGCAAACGATGCTATGTGTAAAATAGTTATAGTTATATATGTCTGTAAAATAAATGTGTACATAGAGAACTATAAAACAGATAATCGAACTGTTTTCGAACTCCGTGCACTGCACGCGTCATATTTTTACGTCATATGATTGTTAGTGATGCAGCTTCTCGGTGAGTTTGGCGGTTACCGTGGCAGCGGTGACACGGAAACTTGTTAAAGCGTCACTGACCAATGAAATTAAAGTAATTTACATGAAGGTAAGATAATGTCACCTGTTGCAGTGTCGCCCTCACAAAGTCATGTGTCAAAATTACGCAAAGCACAATGCGTCAACACAACATTATCAATATGTCGCATTGTCAAGCATCTTAACCCTTTTTGGACACACTTTAGATGGGACGACAATGCGACAATGGCTTTGAAGACTTTCGCATTGTCATACTGCATTAGCAAATGTTCATTCTAGGATACAAATACAAATTGGCACAAGTGCTAAGAATACACAATGACTTTTAGAACGTCGCAAAATATAATATCTTAGATTTTGTACATTATAAGTTGTTCACTGGTCACGAGGGGGGCATGGGTTGATGTACCCTCGATGTTTGTTTATGTTCCCTTCGGGCTCAGGGGGGCTCAACCCAAGGTCCCCGAGGGACCAGTGAGCAACGTATTTATCTTACCGAACACCTTAATGTTAATTTTGAATTGTTTGAAGCACGGGTATAATTTTTTTTGTAGACATCGCTAGATTTTGCTGACAAGAAAAACAGATTTAGAGTTATCTCCCTTCCATCAGTTTGCATTAGCAAAACATCGGTAATTTCCGTACATCATATGTAATTTAATGTTATTCGCGATAAAGAATTACTACCACCAAGTACCAAATGAGTTGCCATTGACAGCGGGGTACATTGAAATGTTACTCGCTTTTAAGCGGGGTTCATATAAAATAATAGAAGAGGGTTCAGCCAATCAGAAAGCGACATTAATGTGTGGGGTAAAATAATACACGATATTACTAGAATATGTACTTTACCGAGAATGTGTACTCTCAAATCTCACACACGTTATATTTTACCACTTTCTGAAAGGCATTTTTCATTCATCCCACTCCTTCAGTCCAGTGGAACATTACTGGTGTAGAACCCATATCACCTCAGAGTGTCTAACCGCAACGACGATCATATGCGTAAAGAGTGGTGGGGTAGCCCAATGGTTAAAGCGTCCGCTCGTCACGCTGAAGATCCGGGTTCGATCCCCCACATGGGTACAATGTGTGAAGCCCATTTCTGGTGTCCCCCGCCGTGATATTACTGGAATATAGCTAAAAGCGGCGTAAAACCATAGTCACTCACTCATATGTGTAAACCTGATCTTAGCCGTGACACGAATTGAACTCACAGGGATTGAAAATGGTTACGAAGCCAGACCCCACTGCACTCATGGATACAGCCGAGTATGTTCAGTACAAACCTATCGACTGAGTTGGCGGATCGATAGCGTGTAATGGCATTCAAGGACAAGTAGAAACATATCTGAAGTACTGAGCAACAGCATCACAGCCTTTTTGATGAAAATATAACTACTTCTTTACATGAAGGCGTAATCAATTCATAGAATGGTTGTTTGCTGTCCAATACATCGAGACTGTTTCATAATCAGTTCTTAAGAATAGGCATAATCGCCGGTTCGGTTGAAAGGTATTACAGTTTTGTTATAATACAACACTACACACTACGCACTACACACACACACATCAACACACAGACACACACCACACCACCACCACAACCACCACACACGCACACACTTGATTTATGTTCATAATGAATAAATATATTTATATGCTTTAAAAAAATTAGTATTATTATTTGTCACGGATGTACGGATGTACGGATCTAATCTTTCGTGTTCTCTTCACCGTATGGTCTCATCCACGGATAGAGGATGGTCATGTGACTAACATGGGAAGGGCCACACATGTATTTGCTGGAAGCGCTGTATTAACACTGTTAATTGAATGGTGCATAGCTTAAGGCGCTTGCACGAAATAGTATGCTATTAATTTTTCATCAAGTTTGGCTCCGTATTGGTTGGCACGTCCTGCTAACCTGGTGTCAGTTTGCTTAGTATAAAGTATGAATAAAAATATCAACCAAACACTGATTGATGTATCTGTTATGCAATGATTGGGGACCCCCCGTATCTACAGGACGTCCGGTTCCTAATTTACGGACGGAAGCATGTTGTCGTGGGCACGATGTGCAAGGGGTGCTTGAAAAACAGTGTTTCGGTGTATCGTGACAGAACCGTTACAGCTGCAGGCAGTTATGCCACATCAGCATCAAAGAATTGGACAGTCTCATGGCCGTGCTTGATACTAGGATCAACACAAGGTCACGTTGCCCACGTCTTTGGTTTTAGCAACGAACAGATGCCAAATGTTACCAAGCAACATGAAGGTGGATGTCTTCCTGATTGCAACATGCCGCCATCGTATCATTACTGCCGCTGCACTCAGGAATGACCTGCAGAACCCCAATTTCGTAGACGTTTCCGTTAAAGTACGTAAGTGTCCTATAGCATAGTTGGTCTCCAGCATTACATTCGCTTCTCACTGACCCGACATCACAAAAAGGCACTTTTTGGCTTGGCTTAAGGTCACAACTGGAAAACCAGGACTATGCTCCAATACGTTTCATGGATATACAGTCGATAAAATGTCTACATTTCACAGATCGCCATGCCCTTATGAGAGAAAATAGATTTCAGAACTCCAAACATAGCGGAACATGGCCGTTACAGGGGCCGCTCAATCATGATTTAGTATGGGATCAAATGAGCAGGAAGAGCTGATCGTAAGACTGCAAGATTATGCAACCGGACCGGACTTCATCCTCATGGGCGATAACGTACGACATCTTCGTGCCAGGGTCGTGTATGCCGACCAGTGTTAGGTTGGACTGGCCCGCTATGTAAGACCAGACCTAAGTCATTTTGAACACATGTTGAAGGAGCTGCAGATTTCACTCTAATGACGACCTGTCCTTTCGGCAGTTCTTCGGGAACTCGGCAAAGCTGTTACTTAGGAGTGGAATCGTCTTCAGCTAGCAGCCATCCAAACAATGTTTTGGAGCATGAGACGACGGTGTCAGATTGTGCGGGCATTATGTCTGATCATCAGACAACCTGGGTTTTGCTATTTTTGACATCGGATTTGTTTTCGTGATACGCTAAACGTTACTATTTTGGTCAGATATTCCCATTTTGACGGGCATTGTATCTTTACATGTCTTTACGTAATTTTGTCTTGCACATAATTACCTTCGTAAACTTTGAGTAGCATAATTTCAAATCGGTGCATGCACTAATGAATTTCAAGATGAGGTTTCAACTATAAAATTGGATACCGCAAAACTCCGTTAACGCAGACAAGATATACAAGATATAACGCATACAAGAAATAACCAAACATCTTTTAGTAATTCATACATTTATCAGACACTTGCCCACATGATTATATTGAAACGCCTGATAACTGTTTATGATTAATCCTCCCCTAAATGTTATGTGCATATAGATATGCATGGGTCAGGTGAGTGGTGTTATGGCATAACGAGCTGGTGCTGGAATATAATACAGACGCTTGAAATGAGACGAGCGCCCTGTTAGCGTAGAACGTGGAAGAGGCCTGTCTTGGCACTGCTGTATTTGAAGGAACTAGTGAATATTTAATTTGCATCCTACCTACTGTTATTTGTCAATTTACATGGCTATAGTTAACGTTCGAATTAAGGTGTTTTGAAATGTGTTTCTACTTGACGCAGGGTGGGGGTGCTTTGATTTGATAAATCGGTCCAGTTGCTGCTTGAAAAAGATAATAGCTGCTTCCGAGTGTGCAAAAAAGCCAATGAATTAAGAATAGGATTAGAGGTGGGAGCCTTAGATGTACAAATCAAAGGGATAGTTTAGAAACGAGGAGATATTGACACAGTTGGTTAGGTTTGGTGGAGGGGTGCATCAGAAGCGGTGGACATGAAACATCCTTGATCTCGGTTGATGGTGTGCTTTTGACGTTTGATGTTAATGGCTTCGGTGAGTTTAAATTTGGTGAAGAATGGTGACGACAATCACGTTTATTTGGTGACTGGCGTTTGATTTGATGTGATCTGAGATGGTTGATTTGCTGTCGGAATTGGCAATGGAAATGCGACGTTATTTCACGGGTTTTATCAACTTCCTGCCCAGCCAGTTATTTTAATGACGTTGTTTTCATTGTTACACTCAGTTCCTGCACCTCCGCTCCTTTTCACGTTACATTCAAGCTAGACAAGGTACAAGAACAGCACAAAATTTAAGAGTGAGTGAGTGAGTTGGGTTCTACGCCACTTCTAGCAATATTCTAGCAATATCACGAAGGGGAACACCAGAAATGGGCTTCACTCATTGTACCCATGTGGGGACTCGAACCCGGGTCTTCAGCGTGACGAAAGAACGCTTTGACCACTTAACCATCCGGCCCCACCCCCACCTACACCCCCACCCCCACCCCCACCCTCACCCCTACCCCCCAAAAAAGAAGTTGTTATCCATAAATTTGTTATTGTTGTACTTCCCAACGTCTTAGATGCCACTCAAGTTATTTTCCAACGGTTTGTATATGCAAACCATGACATTGATTAATTACTGTACGACCGTTCACATGTTTAGAGAGAGTACCTTATGCAGCATGCACGAACTTGTTTATGTAGACCACATCTGACGAGGACGAAGAAGTCAATATTTCACTAATAGTATCGATCTCTATGTTTATTGTTGCCACCACAGATTAACTTCGTTTGTCATTGATTGGCATCAGTAGAACAGCAAACCTTGTCAGCACACTGTGCCTCTACAATGTTCCAATCTACACAAGGTTAACTTAGGCCATCCATATAATTAGTGGTAATCTCCTAGTGAGATTTCAAAGGAGTGATCGGTTAGAAGGAATTTAAAACAAATATACATTCACAAACACTTCAACTGATGCGCTTCCCGTTAAAAACATGTGGAAATGGGGATGCATTTGAAGAGCAACGGTTCTTGTATCAGCGTCGAGAGTGAGAAGTCGTTAAATGCTACAGTAACTGAGGACGTTATTGCCCCTTATCAGATTGCAGTGCGAATGGGATTCTGAAAATGAAAATCATTGAAATTCATCTTTATTGGGATCTGTAATGTTTGAGCGAGGGAACGGGTGAATGTCAGTCACCCCAATGGAGGGATTGTAGAGTGGGAAGGAAGGTTGCTTTCTTTGTTTGTTCATTTGTTTGTTGGTTTGTTTGTTGGTTTGTTCAACGTCACATTAGGGGCGGTGGGGTAGTCTAGTGGTTAAAGCGTTGGCTCGTCCCGCCGAAGACCTGGGTTCGATTCCCCATATGGGAACAATGTGTGAAGCCCATTCTGGTGTCCTCCGCCGTGATGTTGCTGAAATATTTCTAAAAGCGACTCAGTCCGTCAGTCAGTTCAACGCCACATTCAGCAATTCTCCAGCTATATAGCGGCGGTTAGAAGGAAGGCCAGAAACAAAGCACAAATACAGATCTTCTATGCAGGGTACTACTATGTAACACTGTCTCCCAGGAGGTATACTGTTGCTGATGATCTCCAAACACCATCTTCGTTTATCAAGGCCATGTTATCTCCATTCTGAGAATGCAGGTTCACCACCCACCCATGATGATATACATCCACATTCCCTGCTTCACGGGACCCTAACCTAAACTGCCGGGTACGTATACACCCATGTTTGATTTTCGCTTATAGAAAATACACAAGCGATGGTTATTTGAGAACCGTATGAACGTCGTATCTGGCGACGACCTTCATACAATGAATGACGCTCCCTCTGTGAAGGTTCATACTCCCATGACGGTGGTGTAGTCTAGTGGTTAAAGCGTTCGCTCGTCACGCCGAAGACCCAGGTTCGATTCCCCACACGGGTACAATGTGTGAAGCCCCATCTGGTGTCCCCCGCCGTGATGCAGGCGGAATATTGTTAAAAGCGGCGTGAAACTAAACTCACTCACTCATACTCCAATGAACTCACCCAAAGTTCTTAAAATGTTTCAAACCTCTCTTTCATACATCGAGGAGTGAGTGAGTTGGGTTTTACGCCGGTTTTAGAAATATTCCAGCAATATCACGGTGGGGGACACAAGTTATACCTTGAGGAATGCATTACCAAATTTCATGTGGTCACTTACTGTTTACACGCACAGCCACACAACAACTTTTAAAGCATAATATTATAGTTCTTTGAAAGATGTCACATGAGCTTAGCACTACAAGAACTTCTGTTGTTGGATTACAACACAGAGATTCCAATAATACCATCAACAGAAGAAAAATGAGTCTTGCGAAGTATCCCGGTAGATCTGCGTTCATGATGTCAATCACTGGAGAAAGTAATAATATTGCTGAGTACGGTAAAACAACAATCACACAAATGAATGAAGTGGGTGAGTTTAGTTTTACGCCTCATTTAGCAATATCCATTCCAGGTATATCACAGCGGGCACCAGAAACGGGCTTCACACATTGTACCCATGTGAGGAATCGAACCCGGGTCTTCGGCTTGACGAGTGAACGCTTTAACCACTGGACTACACCATCCGCCCCCTAACGACTGACTGACTGAGTTTGGCTTTACGCCCCTTTTAGCAATATTCCAGCAACATCACGGCGGGGGACACCACAAATGGGCTTCACACGTTTACCCATGTTGGGATTCAAACCCGGGTCTTCGGCGTTACGAGCCAACGCTGTAACCACTAGATTACCCCACCTCCCCGCCCCATAACGAAGTAATACAAACATATGATGAATGGTGTATATGACGACGTGAAGCTTTGTCCGTCTGGAAATTACTCACGAGTAATTTATATTACATAAAAGAATTCAATATAGACAAAGTAAGTTCTGACACTATTTATTCATGCACGTTGCTGTCATGTATACGGACAACTGATATCTGTATTCTACACGACAGGTTCTATATATGACTCTCCACAAGTGAGGATGGCGTTGCATCAGTTTAACAATATGCTAAGCACATAGTATACACACACTTTTACATCACAAAATGTTAAGATTGTAGAAATGTCGTCATTTGTTTTAATTGTTGACTTACGTGTAAAACATCTTATGAAGAATTACTATACAGTGCCCACTGCTGAGATCAATAAGTAAGTATAAAATAATTTTTCAGGAGATTAGTTCAACAATAAGTGTCGCTAAAACAAAGATTTTTAATATAATCCGGGTAAGATGAATTAAACACTGGTAGTAACTGAAGGGTAATCCTTTAATCATAGATTAAACAATAAGAGTCACTATAAAGTAATCTTTCATTAGATGCACACAACACCAACTTTATAGTAATCATTTATAAGATGGATTAAACCCTAAGCGATACTTTATAGCAATCCTTTATACGGCGGATTAATCGACAAGAAATTATCCTTCATGAAATTACTAAACACCTACTTTAACGTAATCTTTCATATGATGAATTTTACACCACGAGTAACTTTAAAGCTGTGTACAAGTAAACTGATACACTTGACACATTTATCCTGCATCCGTCTTGAAACATATATTATTACTCAACAATCGATACGTGCTATGATTCATATAGCCTCCTTACTAGTACTAAAGCCAATATTTGCTTAACAGTCGACCTTTTTTCAGACAAACGAAATCAACAGGCTTACATCATATCTTCAACACAAGAAACACACGCTTAATCTTTTGGTATTCTTAAACGTCCGAACAATTTCGAAACTTGCAGAAATGATCATATTACCTACAGTGAAACCTCGTAAAATCGTATACCTGGGGACCATCGGAAATCCGTGTAGATCTGATTTGTTTGTTTTTAGTTTAATAATCATTATTCCAGTTAAAAGGCGGTAATTATATTTGAACCATTACATGACACACATTAAACTCTCTCCATTGAAATGTCCTGGTTCCACTGTAGTGTCACTGGAATGGTTAGTGATAGATTATTTTTTCTGTCGATTAAAATTCAATACCGGCATTACACCATCTCTTCCCTATAAAAACAAACCTGTAATCGTGAGTTCGTAATGAGCAATGTCCACAGGTTGTCTTAGTTCAAATATCATCACAAAGGTCGAATACACAGAACATGAACACACTGAATCTCCACAACATATGTAGTATTGAATCTCCACAACATATGTAGCAGTGAATCTCCACAACATATGTAGCATTGAATCTCCAC
>VKKT01006148.1:67430-79827 GCA_008038995.1 Haliotis laevigata | reverse complement strand
CAATATGCAACCAACCAAATTCAATACAATACAACTTTCACCGCCTGTGCATACCACACTGTACATCACATGATTAACAAACCTACAGCTCAGCAGATAATAACTTACCTTTTTAATAAGAAAAGCAAGATTTATGGATGTCAACTTCTTTATTGTGAATAACACGACATTTCGGAGCATATGCTTGCTCCCTCATCAGGTGAAAATCAGGTCACAGTAAAGAAGTTGACATCCATAAATCTTGCTTTTTGTATGCATTCCACTACTAAATGCCCATCAAAGATTTAACTTACTTTTAGAGGCTTCTTTAACAGGCATAAAAACTGGCAACTTGGTTTTCCTCCCAGAGGCTGAAGGCCTTGTTAATTACTGACTCTTAACTACCTTGACTCACTCATCAATTAACAAGGGATTAGGTCCTGGACATTACAAGCGTTCGGCACGTCTTGGCCCGGGATACGATCAGGGTGGAAACCACTGAAATACCTCATTTTGTGTAAAAAAGATTGTTTGTATCTATGGACTGCAATGATCTCTACCTAAATATCAATTTCGGCAGGTGTCGGACAATATTTGCAAGAACCAGACGGCTCGGATTGTAGGGAGCTCGCCAATGGTTTGGCCATGCTTTCTACATTACCAGCGTTCGGCGCGTCTTGGCCCGGGATTGGAAACCACTTGAATACCTCATTTTGTGTAACAATTGTGTTTGTATCTATAGACTGCATTATTCTCTACCTAAATATCGATTTTGGCAGGTATCGGTTAATATTTGAAAGAACCAGACGGCTCGGAGTGTAGGGTGCACGCCAATAATTTCAACCTACTGTACTTTCCTACATTACCAGCGTTGGGCATGTCTGGCCCGGATACGAGCAGAATGGAAACAACTTGAATACCTCATTTTTTGTAAGAAAAAATTGTTTGTATCTACAGACTGCAATGTTTCCTACCTAAATATCAATTTATGCAGCTTTCGGATAATTTTTGACAGAAACAGACTGCTCGGAGTGTAGGGTGCTCGTCATTAATTTTAACATGCTTTCTACATTACCAGCATTCGGCATGTCTTGGCCCGGGATATGAGCAGGGTGGAAACAACTTGAATACCTCATTTTTTGTAAAAAGAATTGTTTGTATCTACAGACTGCAATGTTTTCTACCTAAATATTAATTAAGGCAGCTTTCGGATAATTTTTGACAGAAACAGACTGCTCGGAGTGTAGGGTGCTCGTCATTAATTTTAACATGCTTTCTACATTACCAGCATTCGGCATGTCTTGGCCCAGGATACGAGCAGGGTGGAAACAACTTCAATACTTCTTTCGATGGTAAAATTTCGGTTGTTTCTATAGACTGCAATGTTTTCTACCTAAATATCGATTTATGCAGCCAAAACCTGGTAATGTAGAAAGCGTGTTGATATCATTGGCGAGCTCCTTACACTCCGAACCAGACGGCTCGGAGTGTAGGGTGCTCGCCAATAATATCAACACGCTTTCTACATTACCAGGGTTCGGCACATCTAGGCCCGGATACGACCAGGGTGGAAACAACTTGAGTACTTCTTTCTATCCAAACATTTTGTTTGTATCTATAGACTGCAATGTTTTCTACAGAAAAATCAATTTATGCTGCTGTCGGATAATATTTGACAGAACCACACGGGTCAGAGTGTTGGGTGCTCGCGAATTATATGAACATGCTTTCTATATAACCAGCGTTCGGCACGTCTTGGCCCGGGATAGGAGCAGGGTGGAAACAACTTGAATACTTCTTTTGATGGAAAACTCGCGTTTGTATCCCAAGACTGCAATGTTTTCTGCCCTAAATATCAATTTATGCATCTGTCGGATAATATTTGACACAAGCAGACGGCTCGGATTGTAGGGTGCTCGCCAAAAATTTGAACATGCTTTCTACATTACCACAGTTCGGCACGTCTTGGCCGGGATATGAGCAGGGTGGAAACAACGTGAATAACTCATTATGAGTAAAACATTTGGCTGTATTTATAGACTGCAATGTTTTCTACCTTAATATCAATTGATGTCGATTTCGAATAATAGCATGGCAATAGTTTGGAAATGCTTACTACATTACCAGCGTTCGGCACGTCTTGGCCCGGGATACGATCAGGGTGGAAACCACTTGAATACCTCATTTTGTGTAAAAATTGTGTTTGTATCTATAGACTGCATTATTCTCTACCTAAATATCGATTTTGGCAGGTGTCGGATAATTTTTGAAAGAACCAGACGGCTCGGAGTGTAGGGTGCTCGCCAATAATATTTTCTTAATTAACCACTGCAGCTCTGTCTCTTCCCTGGGAGGGGACTTCCTCTTAGGGGGGATACTGTGTAGATGTCTCTGAAAGAGCGACAGAGAGGAGAGAAACCTCAGAAGGACTCTGCATTAACAACTCACACTCTGATGCCTGAGAGGCACCTATCTGCAAGGCTACCATGCTTCTTTGTGTTCATTACCTTGCGTAAACGTGCTAATAAATATTTATCAAATTGAAATGGTGATATGTATGCACTATATTTACGTAATACTAAATGAACGGTACAGAAATAGCACACAGGTGTATCTCAGCCGCTTACAATCGTAGATGCAGTGTTGACACGAGTGTCAAACACTTCAATTAGTGTGAATATTAACATCGTCAAGATATTTTATACATCCTAACTACAATTCACGGCCTAATTTGGATAAAGAGGCCGAAATATTGAGGATATTAGCGGCAAAAATTACCCATAGAGTCCACCCAACCGCCTGCTTGGGCGGGATCTAGTCAAATGTGCCGAAGGACAAAAGGGCCAAGAAGTGCCTAAGTCCAAATGGGCCGTGGTGAAAGTCAAATGGGCCGTGAAAAAATGTCAAAAGGGCCTTATTCTTAGTCATATGGGCCGAACGAAAAAAATGTCTACAAATGTTCTTCAATTTTTATTGACATATATAGCATTAAAACATAATATAACAATAATAAAAAAAACTAATTGCGAAGCATGTCTTTGCATCTAATGGCAGTACATATAGTTCATAATTTAAAGTACTTAAGCACTAAGTGTTGTGAATGTTGTGTGTTGGAAAGCAGGGTATACCAAGAGTCGAGATACAATAAAAGCATTAGACTCACAGCTTTTAATTAGATTTAAAACTATTTACACTATTTAATTATGTAATTTATTGAATGTTTATTTTTCTTCCCTTTTGATTTCGGTCCATTTGACGTTTGGTCTTGGCCAATTTGACTTTTCTTTTCGGCCCTTTGGCCCATTTGACTACAATCTGCTTGGTCGGTGAAGGAGAGAGTGATGAGAACTGGGCTCAGGTCACATGGGCAGGAAAGGGGAGGCTACTCGTGGGTGAGTCACAGGGGCTTGTATTGCTGAAAACAGAGACCATATTATATGGTCTCTGCTGAAAATAATACGTCCTGGGTCCTACAAGCGTACACTGATATCCATATAGATATAAGGAAGGATCACTGATATCCATATAGATATAAAGAAGGATCCTTCTTTATATGTATATGGATATCAGTGTACGCTTGTAGGACCCAGGACGTATTATTTTCAGCAATACAAGCCCCTGTGTGTAACCCGTCATGTGTCCCACCAGCGACAGATGTTGCTGCGTCAGTCTTGGTCTGTGTAGGTTACTTTAACCTAGCTTATAGACATAATGATTTCCTATTCACTGATGTTATCTATGCGGGGAATACATGTGTGAGTGTGTGACTATTGCATTTTGTGTTTAAAAATAGTATTACAACACAGCATCTCATGTTGTTCATGACTGGTCACGATGATGTAAATTTACATAAAACTTGGTGAGTTTGGGTTGGGCTGGAATGTGGTTGGTTGACGTTGTGGACAAATGCTGCGGGTGATTAAGCTCATTTTCTAGCTCCATGGTTGTGGAGTTGCTGTTCTTGCCACTCTTCGTTAGGGTTAATATGACACTAGATAGACCAAACCAGACTATTAAAATGCTGATTCATCTTGATGACATATCATGAGATCACAAAACAGAATATCAGCCTCACTTGCCTATGGACAATCTTACCATTTTGAAAACCTTTACCAGTAGTCAGATATTATATATTATTTGTAACAAATAATGAATAAAACTTCGAAAACATTTCGAGTATGACAATTCCAACTGATAGGCATGTATAGTATACATCCTGATTTTTTATGGGTGGTGGGGTAGTCTGATAATCAAAGCGATTGCTCATCACGCCAAAAACCTGGGGTCAATTCCCCATGTGGGTACAATGTGTGAAGAACATTAGGTGTGCCCAGAATTATATTCCTGGAATATTACTCAAAGCTACATACAGCACACTCCTTGGTTTGAATTTGATCATGGTGAAGGACACACAATTAGGCACCTTACTCTGAGAGTGTGGGTTTGAATCTCGAATAGGACTCAACCCAAAAGTACTAGAATCTGTACCATGCTGAGGAAATATAATGCCAACGACAAATATAAATGTCGTTTTCTGACTGGCTGAGCGCTCTTCTACTATTTTCAATGTACCCCGCTTACAAGCGAGTAACATTTTCTATGTACCCTGCTGGGAACGCGGAACTCATTTGGTAATTCATAGTAGCAATTCTTTATCTCGAATAACATTGAATCACGTATGATGAACGGAAATTACCGCTGTTTCGCCAATGGAAATCGATGGAAGGGAGTACTCTGTAAACTGTTTTTCTTGTTGTCTTGTCGTCTGGTACTCCATACTATGATCCGATACCCGTGCTTCAAACTTACCATTGAGCTGTTCGGTAAGATAAATAGGTTGTTCACTGATGCCTTGGAGCCCATTGGTTGGTACCCTCGATGTTTCTTTATGTTCCCTGAGCCCGAACATCAAGGGTACATCAGCCAATGTCCCCCTCGAGACCAGTGAACAACTTCTAATATAACATGTTACATTAGGCCATTTTCTAAATGGCATTGTGTATTCATAGCTTAAAGACCGTGAGCTTTGTCAATTTACACTTGCCAGATGGGCACACAAAGAATGTGATTTAGACAAACAGTTCTCCAACTTCCATTTTTCCAGACACCATGCTGGCTGAGTGGGTTAGATGGCTGACTTTGTGTGATGGCGATTAGGTGCCTAACTGAGAGTGCGGGTTCAAATCTTGGATGGAACTCAATGCAGAAACTACTAGAATCTGTACTTTACTGAGGAAGTTTAATCCCAAATACAACATATGTTACAAATTATTTTATTATTTCTGAAAGTAAAAGCCACAGAGGTAAGAAAACTGAGCCATCCAGGGTTATACAGGAAATGTTATTCCTGAATATTTGATGCTAAAATACGCAATATACAGTGTGTCAAAGCATATGTAAAACTTTGTAAATCTAATTAATGTCAAAATGAAAAACATGCAGAGTAAAAGAGTGATTTGGTAACACAAAACACCATTTGGGGTCAATAATTTGGAGAAGTAGACTTTGCCTTCACAGTACTAAAACTACTGTTTTACTTGTCTAGTGACCACTACAACAACTTTGATATTAGCACACATCTGACCTTACAAATAACCAATTCCAGTAACCTTGACATATTTTAGTACCAGGATATCTCCTTCAGAAGGAACACGATCTCCTATATAATTTGGAAATATTTCAAGAACATAATAAGGGCGACCAAGCATACAAAAGTATAGCTACACTTCTCTTTGACGTCAAAAAGAGATATTGTACACACAAAGTCTGTACAAATCTTGTCAAAAATTATTGAAAAAGAAAATAGTTTAAAGCATAATATGATAATTTTTCAAATGCAGTCCAGCATCTCTGTTTCCATTTCATTCACTTCCTCCTCCTCTGCTCCAGTGTCTGCCACTATTGGATACACCTCCGAATCATCCTCAGATTCCTCAGGGGCATCCAGCAGCCCTCTTATCTTGCTGACAATACGTCGTCCCCGCCGCGTACCTACAGCCAAATATTCAAAAGTGATATTGTTGAATCAGTCTAATCTGGTATCAAAAACTAATGTCATGGCACAGCACATGATCTGGACACGAAGGCATCAGTTAAATAATAACAATAAAAACACTAACATAAGAACAAATGAAGGTAATCTTATTACATATACTGCATAAATATGAAGAACTTAAAAAACACACACAACACTTTATGACACAATTTGTGTAAATGTTTGTTTCACTCATTTGACTAGAATGATTCCAGAACACTACCTTTTTTTACTGTAGACCTAAGAACAATGGAGCTATGGCCTGATAAAGAGGGAACTATTTCTGCTCCGGAACATGACCCCTGCGACCGTAGCTGTATTTCAGAGATCTGCTCTCGTGTCAAAAACGTGATCTTGGTTGAGTTTATTTTTTTATTTCCAGCCCTCAAATATACTTTAATCACATATAACTCTGGAACCATCCATCCGATTTTGACCAAAACTTGCCTCGTGCTTGTATGCTAGAAGTGTCCATTTCACAATCCAATTAAAAGAACCTAGCTCATAAAACAACTGAGGTACAAGTAAAAAAATATATATTCTGCTCACTGTAGTTTGTTTCTTGTACACATCACACTGAAAGTGTGAAAGTGAAATGTTTTTGTTCTGTGGTGCATGTTAAAAGTATCACCGTTTGGTGGTTACATCCATTTCATTTTAAAATAAAGAGGAAATTGAGTTAGCTGAAGCTCCATGAAAATCTACCAACAATCCCCTTTCACCTGTTTTCCAATGCCCAAAGAGCAATACACTTTTGGTGACAAATTTTTGGCTTTAGGCAAACACATGTAATTAACCCTTGTTTCTGGGTTACAGATAAGGAACCATGATAATAAGCGTAGTTCAAAGAGTTAATTCAATATGTTTTTTAGATCATTGAAAAGAATTCTTTAAATTCAGTTGTGAACCCATTAGGTCCTGGTGCTTTTTCAGTTTTTTCAAAGCCATTAGACATACCTTCTAGATTGGAAATTTTAACAATAAATTCTATATTTATATACTTATCCTATCTCACGATTTGCACTTATCTCTCTTACTTCGATGCTGAGTGGAACGAATTAGAACTTTTCCTGTAGGCCTCTCTTGTCCATACGCCCGTGTTCTCCAGGCTGCTCTCCTTATAGGGCAGGTCCCTGCTCCAATGCTGAAGATGCAGCAAGCTCCCCTATAAACCCGCGTGACTACCTCAGAGTGATCATTCTCTTCTTGGAGCCAATGAAAGTTAACTGTAACCACCGTAATCTGAGTAGCGGGGAGGCTGGGCGGTCATACATGGCGTGAGGTAGGATAAGTATATAAATATACAATGTATAGTTAAAATTTCAAAATTTTTAAACTTATCCTGTATCACAATTTGCACTTATCCCACGGTTGGACGGCGGGTTGCAGATTACCCTAAGTCAAAAAGCACTAACAGTACACACTGTATAGGCTAATGACAACTGTAGATAGCAAAGAACAAGGGAGGCCGGATCCGACTAGCATAGTACCTATACTAGTGATAGGTTCTCTTGAACCCTTGGCTTACTAGGCACAATCTCTCCCAAGGTGTGGGTGCTCCCGAGCGATGTGGTCTTCGGCCGCAACCCTCGCATACGCAACTAGGTGAGTCAGCTCACTTCGTCACTATTTATCAGAGTACCCCCGTAATAAAGTCTTACGACTAGTAAACGGGCCCGCATCTGCTTCGAGACAGCCCGCCAGACCCCGTCACGAAAAGGGGAAAATGAAACTGAATCGGAAAGCTCACACGTTTAACATTCAGTACCAGAACAACACCACATGGCTTCCACTACTTACCACAGTAAGACCATAACGGTGTGCTAAGGTACTTAGGAGTTAGAACGCTACAAAATCCACAAAGGAAATCGGGAAGGACTCACTACACTGACGTGATTACTCCGTGGAGTAGAGGTCAGCAAGCGAGATTGTCGAACATTTCTACATTGCAAATACAAGAACTAACTAACCACTGTAGAATCGTATAGACACTAATTGCAATAACCCAGTAAAATTGAGTGAAGAGTTCCAATCCCAGAAGAATTGAGAACAAAAATCAGAAATAGCATTCAGAATTTTATTCAGTATGAACACGAGAGTGAATGCATATACGCGCACTGTACCCATCTGCGTTGATGGGCCGACCATAGCTGCTGTGCCAAGACAAGGGGTCCAAACTGGTCAAACCCTGGGCATCAGTGACCGATAAGTCCCTCAGATAAAGTGAGGAAAACACTGTATCCGAGCGCCAAAAGCAACCCTCCATGATGGCCGTCAGGGAACAGTTGCTGTATAAAGCCATCAAAGATGCTAACGCCCGGGTCTCGTGTGGATTGGATGATGCTAGGGGTGGCAATCCAGCAAAGGCGTACGGCCTCAGTATGGTAGCACGCATCAAAAAGCACAAAGTTGTCCGTGAGACCTCAGCCTTAGATGTAGCACACAGTGGGATGAATAGCCTCTTACGAAGACGGCGGTGCTCTTGGGAGGCAACTAAGGAGATCCGTAGAGCTCTGACAGGGAAGAGAGACAAATCTTCAACATCTTCTGGCCCAAGAATGGTTGACAATGGTGGGATAGTAAACATTCTATCCGGTTGTCCTGGTAACTGGTTCCTTCCAACAAAGTCTGAATGCAGTCCTAGAAAAACTCTGCCATGACGTTTCTGTTCCAAACGCACATGATTCACATCCAGTGCATGTAACTCTGGAATACGAGCCGCAGTAGCTAATGCTACTTAAAAGAAAGTTTTGAACGTTATCTGTTCAAACTCCTTATCATGTAGTGGCTCATAATCACTGGATACCAAGTGACGAAGGACAACTTCCATGCAGGAGGTCTGAACCTCTTAGGCTCGTCAGCAAGTCTGAACAAACGAGGCAGATACTGGAGGTCAGGAGTAGTAGACACCTTGGTTCCAGTAGTTGTGGCTAGAACTGAATTAATGGCAGCCAAATAGGTTGACAATGTAGTACCTTTGAGTTTCTTCGTAGCCCGTAAATGCTGTAGAAATTCCACAACAACCTGAGGTGATGCTGTGGTGGGAGAATTAATTCTCCTATTTCAACAGTAATGTTCAAATTTCTTCCATTTATCATCATACAACGATCAGGTCGATGTCCTATGCACAGATGTTAAAGCTGTAGCTACTCTGAGAGAGTAACCCTTGCTATCAGAGATTTCTGTAAATGAGCTATACGTGCAGACTGAGGGTTTGTGATGACCCATTGGTACACGTCCAAATGTGGATGACGAAGTAGGTCATTTCGGGCGGGTAGCAGTTGGATTCGATTCTGCTAGCTTTTTTAGGCCGACAACCAGCTTCTCACTGGCCAAAAGGGCGCAACCAAAAGCAGATGAATCTTGCTGGTTGCAAATAACTCTTAAACTACCTTGGGTAGCAGAGCCGGGGGAGGAAACGCGTAAGCATTTAGACCCTCCCATGATAAAGTTAACGTGTCGTGGTCCCACGACTGATGATCCGGACTTGGGGACACGAACCGTGGTAGCTGATGGTTGTACAGAGTGGCGACTAGATCTACGTCTGGTCGTGATACCGGGTAGATCATCGACTGGAATATCAGGGGTAGTAACTTCCACTCTGTTGGTGATGGCCGTTTGGGGTGTGACAGGGCGTTGGCTATGACATTCTTTGCCCCGGGGAATGTGTTGGGCTCTGGCCATAATGTTGATAGAATCGATTAGATCGTAAATTCGAAACGTCCACTGGAACAGAGCTGCCGAACCTGTCGAACCTTGGTGATTTATGTACCATAATACTGTCAAATTGTCTGATGGAATCAGTAGATGGGACGACCAGAGTTTTTGCCACCCAATGCTGAATGGCGAGAATGACAGCACTGAATTCCAACTCGTTGATGTGAAGGCCCTTTTCTGCGGATGACCACAGCCCAGCCACTTGATGATGAAGAAAGTGGGCGCCCCAGCCCTCAAGGGATGCATCGACGAACAGGTGACGAGTTGGTGTGAAGGGCACCATAGAGACTCCGGCGCAAACAATCTGCTAGTCAACCACCAACGAAGAACAGGCCGTAGTTGCACAGGAAGATGAATCAACTCCCTTGGGTTGTCGTTCTTGATGTACGGGCACAAAACATCTGAAGAGGGTGAAGTTGCAGTTGGCCCCTGTAAGTCAGTGCTTGTGCCGACGTCAATAACCCTAGTAACTCCTGCCACTGGTGCAGAGTTCTTGGTGAGTTCAATGCTGAAGGTAGAATGTGCCGAATTTTGTCCGATCTGTCCTGGGGTACAAACAACATGGCCTGTTGTGTGTCGAATACCGCCCCTATGAATTGTAATCTCCGAGTCGGTATTAACTCCAACTTCTCGTAGTTCAGGAGCCACCCTAAATGTGTCAGCAACTTGATGATGAACTGCCTGTGGAGAAGAAGGACGACTGGAACCTGCTGAGCTGGAACATAGTTGTCGATATAGCTTTCGAAAGTAATTCCCCGACAATGCAGGTAGCTTGTTATCGGTTTGGTTACCCGAGTAAACAGCCATGGGGCCGTAGATATTGGAACTTGAATCGAAGATACTTCCGGTGGTCTGGATGTATTGGTATGTGAAGATAGGCATCTTGGAGGTTAAGGGAAATGAGATAGTCCCCTTTCAAGATGTGCATAGAAGGTTGACTGACACCATCCGAAAGTGGACATTCTAGTTCTATTTTGATAAAGTATCCCTGCAGAGTAAGCTTTCTTGGATTTTCTGATGCATGGATGGTATGACTGATCCAATTTGATCCTATTTCTGTGTTTCTTACCTTGATGTTTATCATGTCATGTAACATTGTGATGTCTATTGACCTATGATATTAAAAACATACAACTGACTTAACTTGAATCCATAAACTAAACCAACCACACTTTGCAATTGTTAGAAAAATCTAAAAAATTACATAGGTAAATTTGTATATATAGTTTTTAACTTTAGTAGACAGCAAATGCTTGTATGAATTTCTTAAGCAACAATGACATTCCATTCATATCTTCAACACAGCTTCAACTTCTAAGTTTTTTAGCCAATTAAAATTGCATGAAATACAGAGATTACTATTGCTGTAACCCATATTTGGAGGTATTAACCTACACCTGTTTAGTTGTCATCATTCAGCTGGTCAGTCAATGGATTTATAATGAATTAATGACAGGTATAATTAGTGGTAGCACCACTCAGATTACCCGACAAAGATTCCCATTTAGCATATTTTTCATCCAATGGATTCTCTCAAAACTGGTTGCTGTCCTAGTGACACATGATCTATGACAGAGTCCGTCTGCACTAGAAGTTGTGGTGCTGAATTCTAAAGGTGCTCCCCTGCTGATAACAATGCAATGTATATATCTTTCACATAGTTTTTCAAGAAACATTATTTACACTTAGCCTTGTTCAATATTAGATCATATGTTGATATAGGGCAGTACCCTTTTTATCCCTAAAAAGTTCTTGTTTGTTAGAACAATATTTATATTACAAAAATGTAATTTTTAAGTAAAATTGATATTTTATACTTATCCTGACTCATGATCTTTTGCTTATCTCCTTTCCCTTTCGAATGGTAGTGGAACACTTGAATCCCTTGAAGTTCCCGCAGCGGACGTATAAATTTACTCACCCACGAGTTACCTCCCTTTGCCCTTTTCCATGCAAACCAGTCATGTGATGTGCCTTACTTGTCACTCTCTCCGTTTTTCCGCCCATGCACTTGGATCTGCTGTGAAATCTCAAGTGTCTTCAACAGGGGGGGTTTGGAGGGCTTCTTCATCATAATCATGCACAAAGAAAAGAGCTTTCCTAAAAATTATATTCATGTGTTTTGACAGTATTTTGTTTGCTCACATCTTTCTGAAAAGAAGCCAAATCATTGCAGAGTGCTTTTATTGGTGTACAATCATAAGTGGGGAAACTTATAGAGATTCTTAACCTCGTGTGTTTCCGTATCATTGATATCATATATTAGGAACAAAAATGTAATTTTTTAAGTAAAATTGATATTTTATACTTATCCTGACTCATGATCTTTGCTTATCTCCCTTTCCCTTTAGAATGGTAGTGGAACACTTGAACCCCTTGAAGTTTCCGAAGCGGACGTACAATACTCACCCATGAGTTACCTCCCTTCCTCTTTCCTGCGCAAACGTACCATGTGACGTACCCCGACATGTCACTCTCTCCTTATATTTTCGCCATGCACTTGGATCTGCTGTGAAATCATAAATTCTTCAACAGGGAGGTTGGGAGGGCTTGTTCGTCTTGAGTCATCATAAAATATCAATTTTAAAATATAAAAAATCAATTTTACTTAAAAAATTACATATTTTTCCTTATCCTGACTCATGATCTTTGCTTATAGAATCCGTC
>VKKT01006147.1:27086-39682 GCA_008038995.1 Haliotis laevigata | reverse complement strand
TGACACAATATCCAGCTATTGTTGTGTCTACAGGAGCAGGGTTTCTACCTGGAGCTGGAGTTCCTGCAGTGTGAGCTGATGGTCAAGTGTCTGGGAGAGAAGCAGGAATCTTACCACAAGTCTGCTGTGGAGGTATGTACAGCATGAGATCACACACAGTCAGTGTATGTTCTACAGATTGTTTGGCCACGAGCAGTTCTTGACACATATCATTTTCAAGGTTTGGAGTTAAACTATTGAGTGGTTGTTCAGTAAAGTCTGCGAATCATTATCACACGGATTGAGTGCATGGGTAAAAGGTTCAGTTGGAAGTACATTACGATTGTACTGAAGTTATTTTTAATGTTTCATGGAGCAAGGCTTAATCTACCTGTATGTTATGGTGGTCAATTAGGTATCAGGTACACAAATGGAGCGGAATGCCATTTGCAACAAGTATGCTGATGATCAAGCCTTATTCGGCTCTTCACTGGTGACAGATGTTATAATAACCCATAGACAAAGTGCCAAATGTCTGGAAGCCAAAGGGTGCCATGTTTAAAGGCCATTTCTGTTGTCACCTGTTGTGATATTGCACGAATGTTGCTAAAAGTGGCGTAAAACTCACTCATTCACACACACTGGAAATCTCAAACCTACAAACCTTGCCTTTATTCTTCCAGGTTCGTCAACAAGCCATCAAGCGTTGTGAGGAGGCCATTATGAATGCTATCCGACAGGGGGACCCCAACATCCTCCAGGCTGGATGTGTGACTCAATGGAACCTATGTCTGCCGCTACTCCAGCCTAACCTCAGACAGACTGTGAGGAAACCCCTGACTCTCGTTGCTGAAGCACTGGAAGACATACAGAGGTATGTTCACATACAGACATTGTAGGGAGGTGGGGGGAGGGTTGGTACTGCAATGCAGGTTGATGTGGTTGTAATCATGCATCTGGTTACTAGATATTGTTAAAGGTAGCATTAACACAAACTCACTTTTTCACTATAACACAGTCATTAGTGTTCTAAAATAGACGTGAGCTGCAAAGCCAATGGTTGAAAGCATGAGCGATGGTGTAGCACTTGATTCCTGTGTGAAATTGTTTTCCACCTCCACCTCCTGGTGTCATCTGTGTTGTGGATGTTTCAGTCTGCTGATCCTGCTGCGGTGTCAAGTGCACACGGAGCTGGCCAAGTGTGAGGAGGATCGGGAACAGATCCAGGTGGCCATGGAGCACCTCAGGAAGGTGTGTAGCGTCTCACTCTCCATGTTCAGTGATACAGTTGATGTCAGTACTGTAAACTACCTTAGTAATGAACATGCGTGCAACAAACTGACGGATATCAGGAACTGCTCTATTTAATCCCAGACACTTGCTGTATATTTTAGTTGAAATGTTATGAACTACAGTAATGATGTACCTGCAAAATAACACTGATAGACTGATAACTCTTTACTTCGAGATGAACCGCGGGCGAGGACACACACGTGTGTCTCCCAAGCTCGCTACATTAACAGTGACCCGGATGAACTGCGAGCACCCGGATTATTCAGATTGGTGTCCAGGCCACACCACAGTAATAACAGGCTTACACTTGTAGTCCCTTGTAGTTTACCGTACTGTATATCATGGCTACCCTAATACACAGCAATGGATTTTGCAACATGAAATTCAATTTTGAAGAATTGCTTTAAGATGGAAACTCTTTACTCACTCTGACTTCCGTTGTCAATCCATGTTGAAAAAGAATATAAAATACTTTACATGTAGGGAGAGCTAATCTCTCATTTTCACATATGTACGATAGTAGAGGCCATAAGGACAGTGTCAGTAGTTCCTTGCCTCCTCACATTTGACGACTGAGCCACAATCTGAACAGACGGTTCATGTAAAGATTTGGATTAGTCCATACAGGTTCATAAGTTTCACAAGTTTGATCATTGTAAAGTGCTTTTGAGATTCATTAACAGAAAAAAGCTCCACAAATGATTTCATGTGGTTCTGTTCAACTGAACTGATGAACAAATTCCAACATTTTGTTAATTTTCTTAAAAAGTTTTGCATATAGAAAAATAATTCACAAAGGACATGTAATCCACAACTTCTCATAGCTTTTATATTGTTTTAAATCTACCAATATATGCACTGAACCCTGTCAGGCCCTGGAGCTGGATGATGGTGGTGTGTACCGGGAGAGGCTGCAGGTGGCGCTCCACAGACTGGAGCTGAGGTCGGAGCTGTACAAGGCTCCAGAGAGACCAGAGGACCAGGCTGCCATGATCATAGAACAGGTAGGCTATGTAGAGCAACATTGATAGATGATAAACCTGACTATAATGGTTAGTAGCATTTGAAGTCAAATTAAATCATTGATGGTTTTTTTATACAATTATTAGAAAAGCACATGGTTTTAAAGTCGTTGGTATGAAAGTCAAGGTGTGTAATACTTTTTCTTTTCTCAGGCACGTACAGCAGATTCCGGAACTATTCGTATGAAGCGGTCACTGTTGGTCAAGGCTGGTGAAGCTCTGGCACCTGATGCTTTCCTCTTAGTTCTGGACAGTGAGAGTGATACAAAAGGTATCTATATGGACTTGATTATTCCTGAAAATGTCTACAGTGACTGTTCACATCAAACATTTGTTTGTGTTTTTGTTAAGCACTCAGCAGTATTTCAGCCATTTATATGAAAGAAGGCCAGAACATAACCTGGTTTGAACTAGACTAACCAGTGATTGATAATATCAGCATATAATGACTTGCAGTCAACCTTATCACCTGATCTATGTTGTTGGCTTATTACAATCATGGGTTGATGGAAGTCATTTATAACATAGAATCCCCATGGGACTACATCATCAAATTAGATTCCATAGATGTTCAAGAGATTTTGTAAGTGATATAGCTTTTGTTCCCAAACTGCAAAGTTGAGGTGGACATGCATAGCAAGTGGTGTTATTTTGCAGACATTGCTGGTGGTAAGGGGCCACTGACGGTCATCAGGCAGCTGTCCAGCAAGGCGAGGCAGTTCACCAAGTGTGTGAAGAAGGCTGAAGGTCATCTGAAGAGACTGGGGGATGAGAATGAGAGGGAGAGGTGAGAGTTATGCCTACATTTTAGAGGTGTATCAGTCAGTCTGCCTCCAGTTGCATCATGGGACCACAGGCATCAGTTTGATCGTTATTTGCTGATTTGTTTTGGAGAGTATGGACATCAGTAAGTTAACCCTACTTGGGGTAGCAAAACTTTTTCCACCCCTTCCATTAATGCATTACAGCTAACAAAAGTTACTGAAATTGATATAAGTATTCCCGAAAATCCATGTGCTACATTCATCACCCACACATGGTAACGTACAGAATGGTATTGTCAGCTTTACAATCTGAAGGTTTGAAGTTTGTATCCCAGGCAAAAATGTTTACGTGCAAGGTTCTAAGGAGTTGAATTAATGTTGGAAGTTATTACATTAAATGTTTTAATGATCTCGTGTTGGAATTGTAAAAAAAGCCAAATACACCTTAGCTTCTATGTGAAAATTGGAGAAGACAATACACCTGTAGTTCAGCCAATATTTTGTGTGAAATGTGTTACAGTAGATTAATTTGATATACCTTTAGGCTAAAGCCATACATGATTACCCTTGTGTTACAGGGCCAGATTGTGGGCGGATCTTGCTAAGACTGCCAGGAAGCAGGAGGTGTGGGACGTCTGTAGAGTGGCCAGTCGGTTCTGTATTCTGTATGACGACAGTAGATGGAGGACTGCGCCACCTGTGAAGACTGAAAGGTAAGAGCTGATGCATGAATGATACTATACTATACTATGATACTAATGATACTGATAGCGCCTAACAGGCAGCTTGGGTTATCCAGGGTAATAATGTGCTGTGCTTTGATTGTTAGCGCTATGAGCATACCTAGTGTGGAGTTCAGCACTATATAAATGGACACATTATCATTATTATTAATTTTATCAGTATCAACGAGTGAAAGAATTTCAAACTGAAGAATTATGTTTCATTGATGCCGTTGAAGTGTGATTTATGAAGAGTCACATCCATCTGAAGCAGTGATATGCACCCTAATCAGAGATCAGAGATAAAAGGCAGTGAACCTTAAACAGGGTAAATTTGTTGTCAGAGATCAACATATAGTTTTTTTGGTTGTTGTTTAATGCTGCACTCAGCAATATTCCAGCTATATGGCGGCGGTCTGTAAATAATCGTGTCTGGACCAGACAATCCAGTCATCAACAGCATGGGCATTGATCTGCACAGTTGGGGTACAGTGACATGTGTCAACCAAGGCACCAAGGCAGCAAGTCTGACCACCCGATCCTGTTAGTCGCCTCTTACGACAAGCATGGGTTGCTGAAGACAGATTCTAACCCGAATATTCATGGGTAAATAATACAGTTCAAAAGTTGATGAAACTAGTACTGTTTAAATTGCTACATGTCGAGTCCCACGTTGAAACAATAACCAGAAATCAGCATGCAGTGGACTTCTTCTCTTCAACATGTAGCCCCAAGCAAGAGAGGAGTCGTACAGCAGAGAGGGAGTCCAGAGATGAGGTCCCTACAGAGAAGACAGGGAGTCGGTTGGGGAGTCGTCCTACAACTCCAATCAAAGTCAGTCTGTATGATAAAGATCTCATCAGGATTCTGGCCGAGGTCAACTTTATTCAGGGAGAGGTGAGCAGGACACAAATCCTTTATATCAGCAAACAAATATATGTGAACAGGATTAATGACGAGCTGTGTTAAAGCTATTACTCATTACATCCAAAACTTGGAACAGCCACCCACATTTTTACAATATGTAGTGAGTGAGTGAGTTAAGATTTACAGTCACATTGGCAATATTTCAGCCATATCGTGACTAAAACAAGTTTAGAATTCACCATAAATACATGTAAATTATAAAAACCTGTCATCGAATGACAGTAAAACCAACTAGAATATCACAGTATCAAGAAATAAAACTAGCGTCTCTTTAATTTACAATATGTAAAGTTTAGGTGGTGCTCCCTGCTGTCATGCGGCTCTATTGTTTCTAAAATACAGCATACGTTTGTACTTACCCGAGCTGTGTTAGACATGTGAAGAAGTACCCAGTAATAATTTCAGTTACAGAATCGTAATGGATCTTCATTAAGGCTCCCATTTTGACACTAATCTGTCTCAGTACACGTAAGTTTGATACATGACTTAGTAATGGTTCAGATGTAGTTTGACCTTATATCTTCAGGCAATGGTCCACCTGCTCCGCAATGAGGGAGTCCAGTTGAATGACCAGCCAATACCCCCAGAGGACAAGAGTAAGCATCCCAAGGGATATGTGGCCAAGAAGCCAGAGGAGGACCCAGAATGGATTGAGTATTGGTGAGCTACAGAAGTACAGACATAACCTTTTGTTCCCTCTTGGCATCATCTAAGCCAAAGACACTGGACTGTATTGAACATAATTATGATTATTGATTTGTCTGCACGGAGGTGTTACCAAATGGTTAACTTCCACCATCTAGGCCACAGCCATTTCCTCCTTTCCTCCTTCCTCCAACACAGTCCTTCACCTCGTCCATATACCTATGTGTAGCAGGGTAGGGGTGGTTCTCTTGATTGAAAACCAACGCCTGCTGAGCTGTGACTTGCGCCACAATTTTATTGCTCAAAATGTGTATTACATTTTTATTTCACCCTGTAACATAATACAACACAATCATTAAAACGGTCATATCACATCTAAACTAGAGTAGTCTAGTTACAGTTACTCTCAATGAGATATTACTTAGACTGCTTCAATTCCAATAAGACATAAGTAATAAATAGATGCAGTTCACAAAAAGCATTATATAGATTATACAGCAGCAAAATATCACAATAATAACCATGATAGAAATACGTAACTCTTCACACATATTTGTGGCAATAATATACAGGAAATATGAACACATTATATATACCTTACCAGCAAAACCTTATATATGCTGTGATTTCCTTGCAAATATATACAACAAACAGTTATAAAATAATTGTGGCACAAACATTACATGTACCAACATGTCCGACAAAGATAGCTGCTGAACTGGCACAAATGCTTGTGTCACCTGACCTTATAAATATGACTATATTACTAATAAATTTAACATAATAATCTTTATGCCTTAAAAATAAAAATCATGCCTATAAACATTATTTGACTTACACTATTCTTAAATACATTCATACCTTCACATCACACAATATTTTAATCTAAACAAGAATAATGTTTATAATATAATTATACTTAAATATTAGAACCTACATATTGTTTATAATTTGATTAACTAACCTTGAACAGAGAGTAGTTTTAGAGCAAAAAAGGAGAACTCAGATGTCTGTCGAAATGTCGAAACGCTTGTTTTAAGGTGCCTCTTGTGCATCTGTAGGTGGTAGACTAATTTCAAATGTGCTGATGTTAGTGAAGAAAAGTAGACAACATTAAACTGACCAATAAGAGATCAAGCATTAGCTTGCCCTCTGAATGAAGAACAAAAGAACACCCTGCTCTCCCACAATAGAGCCCAGGTCCAGCTTGGGGCAATCAAGCTGAAGACAAATACCATACATACTCTAATAAAAACCTAATCCAATAAAACTACCACAACCAAACTGTTTAAAGATGACACCGTACTTACACGAATAAATAAAGTGTAAAAATATGACAGTGCCAATTAAGTTCTTCACTTTTATCCATTTATAAACCCAGTTCAGTCCTTCACTTTATATATAAACCCAGTTCAGTCCTTCACTTTATCTATATGTAAACCCAGTTCATCTGATCAGTCCTTCACTTTATATGTAAACCAAGTTCAGTCCTTCACTTTATCTATGTGTTAGCTCAGTTCAGTCCTTCACTTTATATGTAAACCAAGTTCAGACCTTCACTTTATCTATATGTAAACCCAGTTCAGTCCTTCACTTTATCCATTTGTAAACCCAGTTCAGTCCTTCACTTTATCCATATGTAACCCAGTTCAATCCTTCCCTTTATATGGAAACCCAGTTCAGTCCTTCACTTTATCTATATGTAAACCCAGTTCAGTCCTTCACGTTATCCATATGTAAACCCAGTTCAGCCCTTCACTTTATCTCTCAAGCATGACATTAAACCCAATTTCACCTCACCTCACCTTCACTTTATCTATATGTAAACCCAGTTCAGTCTTTCACTTTATCTATATGTAAACCCAGTTCAGTCCTTCACTTTATCCATATGTAAACCCAGTTCAGTCCTTCACTTTAACTATTTTTCATGATTCAGATAGGCACTGAATAATCGAAGTGCCATCTTTTTCTTTAGCTTCTACATGATCAATATCCATGAATTGTATTTTCAAATAAGACAAAGAAGATTAACTACATTGAAAGATGTAGCTAATCCAGATAAGCACCATGATCCTATTGCTCTCTCCATGTACCAGTGACTGGATCAAGTCCCTGTCAGAGTGTGCCACCAACTCCTTCCTCCGTGGCCTCACCCTGGGTGTGGAGCTGGAGGAGCCATGGCTGGTGTGTAGCGGAGCCGCCTACGTGTGGAACTACAACAACCACGTGTTCACCCAGGACAGACACAGGGAGGTCATCGACACTCTCTCCACCATCCTGGATGGCCTCAAGGCAGTGGGACATGCTGGGTGAGTGCAACTGGATTGTCATGTGTGAAGGATCTAGATCCCCATCAACCTATGCTTGTCATAGGAGGTATTGTAATGGATCAGGTGGTCAGGCTCATCGACTGGGTTTGTTTCATGTCTTTGTATATTAGTTGCGTGTGCTGTTGTTCTTTATGTCAATCACTTGATTAGTTGTACCAGACTTAGATGTTATTGAAGTCACATGGCTGAAATATTATAAGAAATGTTTTATTTGGGATTATGCTTTCTCAGTAAAGTACAGATTCCAGTACCTGTTGTTGGGTTGACTCCCATTCGAACCCACACTCTCAGAGTCAGGCACCTGATCTTAATAAAGAAATTAGTAGAGTTTCACCTCCCCTGCCTCTACCAAAGTCTTTCTAAATATCAGTTTGTACTCAAGTACCTACAAAGTTAAATAATATGTATGTTCCATTTTACTTTGCTTGTTGAAATGCACCACAGACATTGTCCTCTCAAATATTCATGTTCTATCTGGATCACATGTATAGTCGCTTATTGAAAAATATGTGCTTTTAATTTGTTTGCAAGAAAATATAATTCAAAAACTGAAAATTTGGATGGAAATCTAATGATTAAGCAGCTATAACAGCTACCTATGACCAGTGTTGTGTGTCTATTACAGAGAAACCATGATGCTTGTGAACATCTGTAATGCCCTGTCTGTCGGCCTCATCAAGCCTTGGATCCCTGAGCCTCCCCCTAAAGAGGTTTACGAAGGGTCCTTCTCCCCAACCCCGGGGGACAAGTCTCCCAGCAAGAATAAAGGGAAGAGTGCAGTCACCAGCAACAAGAGCAAGACTCCCTACACTGCCACTGTCAGCCCTGATGCTATGCCAGATCTGAAGAAGGCAATTGAGGTAAACATTGCCCATTGTGTCTACCAAGGAAGGTGGTTTTGTTTTTCAAATAACATGGGGTACAGGTGACCCAGCTGTGTGAGGTGATGCATTTTGCTGTGCAGAGTTGCTTCCCTTTGGCATTCAGAAGCCTATGATCATAGGTTTGAGTCCAGGCTTAGACTGACTGTTTCTGGTTTATCAACTCTATACACATGCTTGTGGATTTCACCAGGTGGTCGATATTTTACCTCTATCATTTGTTACTTTCCTAACATTAGGAATCTCACAATGGAAACTGGGATACTGGTAAAATCAGTTATATATTTAGTAAGATTACATGATGTAATGATCCTCAGTGTAGGTTTTAGTCAGCCGTATGGACCTGAATATTTAGGTCTATACATCAGGTGTACCCAGCACGAAGTTTGACCACTGAGTCTAGATGACAAATGTGTGGAGTCATGAGCCAGTCAGATGTCAGCTTTCTAAACTGATTTGTGTTCATTTCCTTACAACTTCAATTGATTTCAGCTACATTTTTTTACAAACTCAGCGAGGGAAATCCCTTTGAATGTTGATACCATGGCACACAGAAACAACAAGGTTGATAGGCTGTGTATGAAATAAGCCAAAAACCCAGCCAGACTTCAGAACTGGTAACTTCAAAATGTTACCAGCCCCAAATGGATTTTACCAGATCAGACAATCCAAAGAAAATTACTCAGATTTTAGTTACAATGAATAACTTAATGAATCTGAAACATGTATTTACTACATTTTTGCTGAACTCCGCGCATCGATAGGTGTCGCTGTTTAAGGGACAACATATATGTCAACTTAGTGGTTTGAGCTTGCGATATGTTAGTTCAATGTTCAAACAGTAGTTTTCAAGTCTAAATGTAATGCTCAATTTGAAAAATAGATTTTAAGATTTGGTGAATTTACTCAGATGTATGGAACATGTTATCTAAAACGTTCACCAGACCATCAGACTGGCTAGCTGTAAGTTTAAACCGTCTGTCAGAAATCTAGCCAGTCTCAGTCGGTCGGAGGGGCCTTATTTCATACACTGTTTATAACATTTACGTCAGTGTCATGTAACAGCCTATGTTAGTTGCATGGGGTACAGGCTTATTTGAGCATGTGAACTAATATTCAATGGGAAATTTGAGTAATATCTTTGTCAAATTCGGCTTCACCATATTGTCCACTATGAAGTATTTGTCTTGGTTTACCTTGACGTGAGAACTAATAAGCTAATATATTGTACAGGTGTGTGAATATGTGATGCAAGTGACCAGGGGAGACAACCCACAGGATGTAGTGCCGATCTCTGTTCGTCTACCACTTCTTCAGACCTGGGTGTTCTCGAAACAGATGGCTCAGCTACAGATCAGCAAGAACCTCGGCACAGATGATGATGTAATTATTGTCATAGTCTCTCATGCAGCATCAACAGGATATTTGTAAAATGGTGTTTATAGGGACTTGTCAGGGTGCCATGATGACTAGACAGATTCACATGTCACTGTGTGTCACTTCAGGAATGGATTATGGGTAATGATAATTATTCTTGTGCAGCGGACAGAAAGATGTGGGGTTTTATGACTTCCAGAGATATATTTTCAACTTATATTGTGTAACAGTTCATACATGAAATAATATACAACAGTATAATGAAATATATCGGTATTTGCAATGTGCTATTATCCATATGTTTCTATCTCAACTCCATGGAGAGTATACGATAAAAGGTGTCTTTAAGGCACAATATGGTCACATTGCCATTCTTATCCCACTAAATACTCATTACTGCACAGTGAACTTAGGCAAGTTTCAAACATGGTCACTTATCTGTGTAGCCAGGGGGCAGTGGGGTAGCCTTGCGGTTAAAACCTTTGCTTGTGTTACCAAAGACCTTGGTTCGATTCCCCACATGGATACAGTGTGTGAAGCCCACTCGTGATGTCTATTGAAGTAAATTCACTCTGTGTTCCCCTTTCTAGCACAACAACGAGGGTCAGAGGCCTATGACCAGAGCTATTGTTGCCACGGAAATGCTGTGTCTGTCTAAGAATGGGATAATGGAGTTCAAGGAGACACCTTTCATTGGAGATGTAAGTAACATACTATTTTCTTTTAATCTGTCTTCTTGAGTGCAGAATCAGAGCAGAATCGCTTCCCAGTATCCAATGAAGTGTTGTTTGTCATGGTAGCCATTCATCATTGCTAACATTATCATGCACTGGAATCAGACTATGGTTTGTATGTTTATATGTCTCAGTCATATGAGCTGTGTTGGTCCTTGAGAGCAGAATCAGAGCAGTTTCGCTTCCCAGTATCCAATGAAGTGTTGTTTGTCATGGTAGCCATTCATCATTGCTAACATTATCATGCACTGGAATCAGACTATGGTTTGTGTGTTTATATGTCTCAGTCATATGAGCTGTGTTGGTCACAATTGCAAGTATCCCATGCAAGTGAGTAGCATCATTGGACCTGGAACCTATTGATAATGGCTTGTGTTATTATCCACTTTTCCATAGTCTACATACATAAAGGATTTAACTGCAATATTGATATCTATCCCATATGTAGCAATACACCATTGAAAAGTAACTTTTGCAAAACTTAATGCCTTGATATTTGTGAATGAACTTTCTTTTGAACCATGATCACTGTTTGGGGGACCTGGTGTATTGTACTTATCACCTGTCACTGTTTGAAACTGCCAATTTGAATATTGCCATGGATTGTCATGTAATATGTAGTTATTATCCTACCTCATGTAAGAATGTCCATCTCTGACTGGTTCACATGACCTTGAACAAATTACCATGCATGCCTGCTGCATGGCTGTAAACCGCCTAAGCGGGGTATAAATATTGCAAGGGAAAATAAATCATTTATACCCCACCCAGTGGAAAAAGCATGCATCCATGGCATTCAATGAACCATGAACCAGTGGTTCGGATCAACTAGTCAGTACCGTGTTAGTAAAATATATGATTGAATTTCAGTTTGTTTTAGCGTTATATTTACATAATGAGAGATTTAAACATTTGGTAAGATAAATTCGTTGTAGCATGATGATTCAGGGTATACCCTTGTATACCCCTATATCACAATGCAACAACTTATATTATCATCCTAATAATCTGATTTGCTCATGCTGTTTGCCCCCTTTACACAGATAGTACAAATGGTTGAGGACTGTAAGTGGAGTGACAAGTTTATAGAGCTACAGATCTGGTCTCGACTGACGTACCAGGCCTACCTTATCAAACATCATAACCTTGTCATGAGATGCAGCAAACAGGCTCTGAAATTTGCTGAGGGAGGAACATCACCAAAGGGAAAGAAAATTGAGGCGTATGTATTCCTTCAGCTGCTTATGAGTTAATTCAGACCAACATGGCTCTGACATGGATCAGAGGAGAATGGGTTTCTTTTGTTCCATGTTGTTTGATTTTTATCAACTGAAGAGCATTGTGAGGTACATCATCAAAATAGGATCATTGTTTGCATATATGAGCGGCAAAGTGATATTTTATATTTTCTAGTGTATGATGTAAACATTTTTCTAATTTTGCTGAAACAGACATAACCTCTTTTAACACCGATAAGTACCAATAATTTACATCATATATATATCTATGGTGTAAATGCTTGCCATTATGAAAACTTGTTGCAGCATTTAGAAAGTCCAATAATGTGAAGTTTAATGAAGAGATTAAGTAGAGAGAAATATTGAAGTAATGATAATATATGTAGGTGGCATTGAGATGTTCTTGGTGTTTTCAGCCATAGGTACATGGTTGAGCAGGAGATGTTGAGTTACGCCAGTGGCCTTCAGGGTCAGAGTCTCATAGAGAACATGGGAGGCAAGAACCAACTCCGCCGAGAAGCCATGGAAGCCTTCCTCAACAGCTCAAGGTATATCATAATGCAAACACTCAACAGAACAATGTATTCAGGTAATACGGGGCGGTGGGTTAGCCTAGTGGTTAAAGCCCATTTCTGGTGTCCCCGCCGTGATATTGCTGGAATATTGCTTAAAGCGGCGTAAAAC